>JALPQI010008559.1:0-62273 GCA_025490895.1 Thaumatotibia leucotreta
GTCATAGTTTTGATTGGCTATATTCTATAAACATTTGTCAGAAATGTTGCGCCGAAAAATGCGCGGTGTTAAGAAAATAACTATGTCCTGCCCATCTTGGCACAATTGAACAATTGTTTTTGGGGGCATTTTTGAGCTGGCGTTAGACGTCCAATTTATGGTCGCAGAACAGACATAAGTACAGTGATGATAGCCAACCATATTATACAATCATAAGCACATAATAATAACGTACAAAATTGTAAAAATTGCTCGAAAAGACATGAATTCCTGTCATTATTAGTTTGTCTACATAATTATAATGAAAACAATCCTTAGTAAAGTCCGCTATTCGCTACTAAATAAATATTATACCTACATAGTTGAAGCGTTGGATATGTTCAAAAGCTACGATCTAGACCACCGGGGGATCGGCAACAGCATTAGTCTTATTCTTAATCAATTGATTTAATCGCTCGATGGCTTTACGAATTATGGAATATATTACACGCAACTTTTGTTTTACCTATCTTTGAATTAATACAAAAATAAAATGAGTACGTTAATTGTTTAAAAAAATATTGAATGATGTTTGAGGTGCGACGCTGTGTAATTAATGTAATTATACAAATGATTTGGCAGATGTGGCAGTTCTACAAACACTACCTTATTGAAATTTAAATTTGCGAGCTAAAGTTCCAATATTTGCATTTCTCTTCAATTTATAAAATCGGTACCTAGTTACCAACAAGACCTAGGCGTATTGTTTTGTTGTGATTGCAAATGTTTTTGTTATTTGTTTACGATTAAGCATACCTACCTAGGTGAATAACTGATCAAAAGGATTTGTGTGTTTACTATGAGCTGTCGTCGTGAGTTTAACGGAGACTTACTTTCGATCCTCCTCGCTCGCATCAATATATGAGTATGAGCGGGATGGATAGATTAGAGCAGATAGATAACACCCTTTAGCCGTACCTTGAGTTGTCAAGTATTAGGCAATCGCACTCGCAACAAAATATAAGCGCGAGCGCGTTATAAGTAACTGTTACTTGCCAACTCTTGGTATGGCTTCTGGTGGCTTATGAATCTTACGATGGTCTGCGTTTACTGTTTATCGCGCTACGCGTCACTATCGCACTCGCATGCTTGTTAGAACGTGACAGCAACTACGAAAAACGATGAAAAGTGAGACCATCATAAGCCTACTGGTGGCGTGAGTTTAACGCAGTGGATAACGTAACTTACTTTCAGTCCATCCCGCTCACACTCGGGGATTTATGAGTGCGAGAGGACCTTTGAACTACGTTGAATTTATATTTTAGATAATCACTTCCTAATCGACGTACCTATGTATTTATTGTCTCTTTTCTCACATAATACAGGGTGTAAGTCTAATACGGGCGAAGCTCTTAACGGGTGTTAGTTTACGACGTAATAAGTACATTCAAATAAGTTTTACTTAAAATTAGAGCAACAAATTTTTCCATACAAAATAATTCGGCGCGCAATGTAGAGCAACATACGCGAGTTAAGCACTCGATGACAGCTAATTTCAAAAGCAGATGACATAACTGCCATATCAACAATAACAAATGTTCGTACCAACATTGCTGCTTCGATAATCTTAAAAAAATTCTGTGGGGTCATAATTAAGAGTAACTTTAAAAAAACCTTGTAATCCATGATTACACTAATGAATCCCATGCCTGGTTTAATTGTTCGCCCGTATTAGACTTACACACTGTATAGTAGTACTGGCGTCGAGGAAAGAGATTCAATTCTTAAAAAGGGTGTGTTCTGTCCTGTCCAATGCTGAAAGTTACAACTTAACTAGTTTTGTGAGGTACAAATTCCTTCTTGTATTTTCTAGCACGATGAATTGCGCCGGCAGGAGTTGGTACACGAGTTTAATTTAATCAATTAGGGCGGGCGTTGGCGGCGGCTATCTCATCGGTATTCATTCGTTTTTATTACTTGTCGGCTGCAGTAGAGAAAATAATGTTTCTCAAGTGTCCTGTCAATGATATAAAGTTAAAAAAATCTTAGAGCTCACTAATTCACTGATAAGTAGATATCTACGGTCAATAAAATTGTTTTTCTTGACTTAAATCTGAATTTTAAGATATTTATTACAGTATATTTAAACATATATGATTTTATTTTATTTCTTGAGAAAACACAAAGACGGACAAAAAAGTACAAGAGTCAGGAATTTACAAAATATGCCTATCTATGTCCTAAGATAATCCCACTACAAGTGTTCTGTAAGTGATATTATAATTCTTCATCTAAAAATAAATAAACGGGCTTGGATGTAGTCCTGTAAGATTACATATACATACGTAGGTGAGTTAGATGGTTGGTGACCATCTTTTTGCAGTTTAAAAATACACTTAACAATTCTCTTTCAGTAAAATAATTTCTCTTCGCACGTGGGAAAGATTTAAAACAGAACTTTTTTTGTTGAAGACTGCAATTAGTTAAAGGCGTTTTTAAGCGTCGGCAGCAACGCGGAGGGTGGGTGGCATCATACGAACAGATCGATGTTTTATAAATAAAATAAAATAAAATAAATAAAGTTTTATTTCAGGCAGCACACCCATATACAGACAAAAAGTTTAAAGTGAAATACAAATATAAAATACACATCAAATGTGAGAAATAGTCAGTTTAAAGATCCTATTCAAGTACTTAGGGTAGGTATTCCTTGCTACTTGTATAATATATTATCATTATTATTATAGGAACTTAGGAAACTTTCATAAGAAACAGCTGGATGGTGAGATATTTCATTAATTCTAGAAGTTGAGGGTAGGGTAGGGTAATGTGATGGACATAGGTACTTTTGCGTCGGGTGCTAGTCGATGTAGTCGTATTTATAGTTATTTTCTTTACAAAAATAATTACTTATGTAGTGTATGTCTACGAATAAATAAAATTGTATTTCTTTTATTTAACTATTATTTTTTAATTACACAATAACACGGTTATCGTTTTAAATTTTAGGTTAAGCAACAGATCAATCTCAGTAATTTGTTGGTCCTGTCCAACCAGGAATCCGGCATTAAAATAGGTGTGCACGCCAGTCGGAAAGTAAATCGAGATGATTGTTTCAGAGATGATGACGTGCCGGCTGGGGTCGAGGCGGCTGGGCGGGTCGCGCGGCTCGCTGCAGACTGGCGCGTGCTCCGCCGCCAGCGAGCTGGACCTCTCCTCGCGCTCCCGGCGCTCGCAGAAGGCTCGGTACGGCTTCTCAAACTTCTGTATCCTGGGTGCTTAGCCAAGTTGCCAATCGCTAGCGCTTCATCGTTAATCGCAGCTAACTGTCTTTGTCGCACTAATATGAAAGAGTGACAGAGAGGGAAAACTACGTTACGCTACTAAGCGCTAGCGATTGGCATCTTGGCTAAGCACCCTGCTCTCACATCGGCGTTACTAAATGTTATATAACATCATCTTTCTCTCTTACACATTCGAGTAGTCCATGACATTGTCCTTCTTACACTATTACAATAATATCCAATGTGGGAACACCATTAATATCATTATATCGTTATAGAATGCGAACACTTGGGGTGTTGTGTTGTAGGCAATACTTAAGCTACCTCATCGTTCACATTCATCTGCAGGAATGCAGAAAATCTATTCCAATAAACTACTTGAAACATTTTGAAGATTAAATTAATTCCAATTCGTCGATAACTAGGAGCAGTTATTGTGTTATGAACTGATCAGCTACATATACTATACATAGTATTAACTAGTAGTAAGTAAATCACTTTATTGTACGCCGAACATATTATACAGAGATCCAGTAGACCATAGTTATACAGAGATGGATATAAAAGATAAGTTATCTATAAGGGACTTCTTCGAGCTAACCTTTGAAAAATTGAGTGGACAAATAAAAATTACACTTTATAATTGAGATACTTGAAAGCCACACTTAATTTCTCTCAGCTTTTATTTACTATCTCTTAGTATTTTTTAAATTTATAGAATCGAATATCTATCTGGTATCTGTATTTTCACAAGAAGACAACTATAATATTTTAGTTTTGGTTTTGTATTATTTCAGATTCAGTGATGATAAGTGTAGTACAAAATGAATAATATTAACCCATTACAAGTAAAACCAAAGGTTGTTGAAAACGAATAGGTAAAATAATTCCTTAATCGAATTGAGAGTCAGCTAGGTGAACTGTAAACACATAAATAAACATTTATTTACCGGTTAGGAGTGACACGGTATTCAATGTTGGTCAGGAAACCCCCGGCGGCGATTTACGTTTCGTGTTCGCAATTGCAGAACAGTTTCCCTGAACCATGTAAATACTTTATCATTCAAATTTGTTTTATAAATCAGGATTTTGTCACAGTTTAATTTATTAAATATATTAAACAAATATACCATTGTTAGGTTTTTACAACTATTGGGTACACAAAAATACTTTACCTTAATTACAACGGTAAATTAAGCGTTATAAATGTATGAAACGAAACGAATGTATGTTACGTGTAAACGTAATTAGCTTAAATTCCTATTTTTTTATAATTTTAGTAATAGTTTTTAGGTTTTGTTTTCTTTAGTATTGTAAGTTTTAATCAATAAATATAATCGAAAATTTAAAACAACCGCTGATTTAATGTTCGAACAGCCAGTATAATTATGTATAGGTAATTCCATAGGTATCATTCAGATTTTTCACAAGACTCGCAAGCTTTTAAGAGAAAAATAATAAGTGCAATATTGCCTTCAGACATAGGTACCTAACATTTATCTACAGATTTATCATCACTGGCACTCATTTTGTAAGGTACTCTTTTCTTATTTTTTACCAACTACCTATATTTAATTTTAATGATACAATAATTATATCAGTAATTGCGTTCAATTCTTGTACCTATACGTACACTTCATACAGTAGGCACAGCGCCTGGCCAATACCTGGCAGTTCCGATCCATTTATTTATTTGTAAAGTAGGTAAGTATAGGTACTTATACTTATTATCGGGCCACGCAAAATACGAGTAAGCGCGTTTGTTGTTGCGGAAAATGGCTAGAATAGAAAAATAAATACTATAAAAATGTTACCTCCATTAAAATATTGTAAATGCGGTTATGCGTATTTACAATATTTTCATGGAGGATCTTTACAATCTTTTTGTAAGTACCTATACTTACCTACATTACCTTCGTTATTTACGCACTCTTCTCATAACTACGTTATTAGTAAGTATATCACACGAAAATTCTTGTCCTAAAACAGCAAAGCCTTTTTTTACGTGGGGAAATGCGTTAAGCATACCACCCGGGCACGGGGATGGGCCCGGGTGGTTATGTGGGACTCCCAGGGCTGATGAGGCCCTGGTATACCCACTATAACCCCACGGTCTTCCGACTCGCCGCATTTGAGCGAGGCTACCTACGGGAACTCCGAAGAACACTTCCGTGATAAAACAGCATAGCCTACCCCAAGTAGCACGCATGGTCACTTGATGTCAGTCTGTATGACTTTTTATCTGTAGAGATACTCGTATGTAAAATATGCCGTCAATCTTATGTAGATATTTATCTCATTTCATATTGTACAGCATCAGAGAAATAATCGAAATAAGCAAACTACCTAGCTAGCGAAAAGATAATCAAGGTCGATGCTGTACGGCGAACTGCAAAGCTTGAGTTTCCCTTAGTATCGTAACATGCTCTTGACCTGATAGCCGTACAATGCCCCGGCAACGATTTTATAACTACCTAGGCATCACGGCTTAGCTTCTCTTGCGTAAGTGTACGAGCATAATAGTATCAATGTACGATGTTTCAGGCATCGTATCGTAATTCATTATTTATTATTAGATATTCTAGGGTTTAAGATGTAGCTAACCTTTATTTTACGTGTTATTGGGTTGCTTTTGGAGCAGTTTGATAGAGCGATTTAAGAGAATGAACAAGTTAGCCGGCTGTAGTGGAATCTGTCACGCAACCGTGGGCGATAAAAGCCGACGTAAATCGACCTCTTAACTTTTAGCCTTAATACGTTCAAGTACATACCTAACATGTCTGTTTTATCCATACCTATTAGAAACCTGGGAAAATCACAATTTGTTTACGGTTTGGTAATGGTAATTTAATTACATTTTAAGGTAGAAAATGTTAAAAGAATATTTCTACACATATAATAAGCTAAGTTGCGAAACTTTTAACAGTGCTCAAATCTAACAAAATTTAATTAAAAAATTCATGTCTATATTTAATTGCAACTTTAAGTAATATTTCATTACTGCAGACGCAGGGAAACCTAACTTAGCAGTCTGCGTAGCAATAGAGGTAGAAAGCCTGATAAGTTTGGCTTCCACGCGAAGCAAGTATAGTACTTTTCGCAAACATCCATTGAAATAATAAAATCAGCAATCATTTTCGCAGTCAGTACAAACAAATAACGAATCTACTCGTACAATGTTACAAAAATTTTCAACCTATGCGTCAACGTTTACAGCTGATAATGTTGAGTTATCGGTCAAAAGCTACATGCTACACTTTCATTGCCAACGAGTGCTACGCGCTACGCTCGTAGCCGATCCCGTGATTTTTCCGCTTTGTAGCGAAAATGGACCTCCCTCAGAGAACTCCCCTCGGGAGTTCCCGGTGCTCAATGTGTTAAGGTCAAATTCCTTTCTCCACATGTGGAAAAATGCCTTTTTACCCACCCGCTTACTTTAAAAGACACAGGGCGGCTCTCCGTGATATTGAGGGGTAAAATACGAGAAGGGTAACATTTTTACTACAGAGCCCTAAAAGAATATTAGCAATACTTCCCTTAAGTTTTCCTAAAAAATATCAACTTACTTTGTGTGGCTAAACGAGCACTGTCTCCATTAAGGCGCGGATGGAGTGGTTCGAGGAGCTGTCTCTTGTTTGTCGAGGACGGCGAGGGCCCTTTTCTGAAGGGCACCTTTAATCACGAGTACTCACACTGCTGACTCGATCACCTTCGTCTCCAGGGTTTCTATGGCGCGGAAGCTTACCGGACCTCTATGTTAATTATGTAGGCTGTGTTTGATTGTGTTTGTTTTTTGATAGTTTAGTGCGTTATAATTGTATAGTTCACTCATTTTGCATGTGCATAGAATATTTTTCATTTATGATTCACAACATGAGCACCATCTTCCGAAAAACAAAAGTGAAAACACATGTGCAAAAAGAAAATTCGTTTATTGTAACTTTTATTAGAAATGGAAACAAATAGTGAAAATGTGACTTGTGACTTTAGAAAGAGATCCTTCAGGTATAACGCTAGATAAATTGCACAAGATCCAACTGAAAGCTTCGGTTTGCTTGACCACACGCTGTCGAATACATAAGCTTAGCAGAGTTATTATTTTGAATGCATGTAACTAACCACGTGGAGGCGCTCGATCTCCCGCCGTCGGCGTCGGCGTCCACCTGTGGCCCCTGTGGGTGAAGTCAACAACCCCCAAGTGCGCGGTGTCTGGAATTCCATCAAGGCATAGCACTCATGATTTCCAACCACTCAAAATCATTACAGCGAATAGCATGTTAAAGTTAGCGTATTTGATAAAATTGTATCAATATGATAAAAAAAACAAAAGTCATTCACTTCTCTTTATACACATTCCATTTATACGAAACAAGTCCATATAATAATTTTTATGATCAGTTACACAAACCTAGTCTACCCATACCTTATCTTACTGGCAACAAGGTGTTAGAAGACTAGGTCTGCGTTAAACGCCATACCAATAAAGATACAAAAAAAATATTTGAAGGTAGTAGTTGCAAATTTCCAGTGGAGTCAGTGCGTAAATCTACATAGCTGAGTGGCCAGATCGTGTAAAAACCAGGGATTAAATCCGAAGGCGGGCGGGGTTTTGTCAGTCTACGTAGCCTAGTTGGTAGTGGCCCTGCTGGGGCTTACGAAGCTGGAGATCCTGGGTAGGAATTCTGTCGTGGGCATTTATTTGTGAGTTTATCATCATCACAAATATTTGTTTCTGTAGTATTTATATGATTATACACACCAATTAGGAAGTACTAGACAAAGCAAAAGAGAAAAGACAAATAATGAACATCATTGAAAAACGTAGAGCTAAATGTATTTATTGGTCACATACTGGTAGTTACACAGACACGAAGGGTTGAATTTAACCATCTTAGAAGGAAAAATCGTGGGAAAAAGAGGTAGAGGAAGACCCAGAGTGCCATATATGACACAGATAAAAGAATGATCCTGTAGTCAGACATACCAGGAAGTGAAGTCAAGAGCCCGAAATAGGCTTGAATTGAGAATGCTGCAGCGATAGAGGGCCGGGCCCTCTTAATAATGAAGATGATTATGAGTATTTATAGTCAAAGTCAAACTAGTCAAACTATTCTTTATTCAAGTAAGCTTATTAATGAGCATTTTCGAATCGTCTCACATTATCAAGAGAGAGAAAAAAATCTACTATATACTTATATATCTATTATAAAAATCGTCAGCCATACAAGTCTTAATTGAGCTTACCGCAGATCTAAGTCCATGTGTAAGATTGCCCCTGATGGGGCAGAACACCTCAAGCGGCGCAAATATTTAGTTATTGATTCTGGCTGCATGTTTGAGTAGTTTGGGGTGGAAACTCTTGGGCTGTGGGGACATGGTGCCCATAGAATATATAAAGAGCTGGCGAAGCGCCTTGTGGAACCGACGGGTGACCAGAATGAATGGTAGTTATCTTGCGCAATGTATTGGTATTGCCGTTCAACGCCGAAATGCCACCAGCCTTCTTGGCACCCTGCCACAAAAAAGATGTGCCCCCCTCCCTCTAACTTTTGATACGTGGGTCCAAAAAATAAGAAAAAAAAATATGAATAGTGGGCTTATAGAATACCTTAAAATAAGACTATTTTGAATATAATCAGCCCAGCCTCATTTCAGCCTTCAAAGTCCGGACGGCGGGAGACAAAATGCCATTTACACAGTGCACATTTTTTTATTTAAATATTCTTGAATGAACCCCGGAAAAATATCTCAAAATTAATTTCTGTTCATATTAGGTAATATGAAGTCAAGATTGTACAAACAGAGGAATTTTTTGTTAAGCTTCCTACCTGGAAAAGGCACCTTATTACTAGTCTGTGCTGAAGCTATTATTAAAGGCACTCCTATACTCGTATTATTTTGCTGCAACATTGCATATTTTGATAAAACAAACTTTATTAAATTTCTACGTCGACGACACAGCAGCTTTATAAATGTGTCTGACCTTCCCTCGCCGACATAAATTACAAGCGATGTGACATTCTTGTCCGGTGTCAACATTTTACGGACGCCGCTAAACCACGCCAAATGAAAAGCGTGACGTGTAGGTACGAGAGACCGGCTGCGGCAGCCGATGTAACCACATTTTTGAACACTTTATATCTCATTTCACGGTACAACAACTCACAGCGAAGGCAGCTTCTTTAACCTCCAGCCACATGGCGTTTCATTAGAAAACCAATTTGTGTGGCAAAGTTGATTGGTTTCTGAACGCTTTCTAGAGATTTTTTGAACGTCGTTTCGTCTAGATTTTACACATGTTCAACGTTGTATAGATATGTGTAATACAGTAGGTAAGAATTAGGAATTGAGTACCTACTCGATTAAATCGGGTACTCCCCATTTCCATCACGAGTAATTTGATTAAGTGCTCTAATCCAATTGAAACCTTGTCCCTCGCTAAGTCAGTTGCTCTGAGTTACCTCTCTCTTTAACCATCTAATGTGAGGGTTAAGATGGCTTTTATGATATTATGCCGGTACCTAGTCACTGTCAAAAGTAGGTTAACACGTTAGTCCTTTGTTGCGTTAATGGAATTTTTCTATGGCATATTTATTGCTTGATCATTTACGGGATGAACGGAACGGAAAGAACAGTCGACCTAACCACATTTTCAGCTATGGTGGTTTGAAAATAGATAAGCGCAGTTGGGTCAAAATTATTTACGTTGTCTTATTTTGTGTCCCTAAAACGTGACGCAGTGGTGATTTTTGTATGAGGTGATGTTTTGTTCTTAATTTCTCATGTATGGATTAAAATCTAGCGTGCACCGGATTTTTTAATTATACTGAATCGAAACACCAACTAAAAGCGTGACAGAGTGGTATGAAACAAGACAACGAAAATAATTTTACCCAGTTATTACCCAGGTCATTTGTTGATAAAGTAGGTGAGAACGAGGCAATTCAATAAAAATCATCTTTCAAAGAAAATAAATACTGAAGAAAAAACGTAGATATGGGGCAAAACGAGAATGTTATGATGCAATAAATATAGTACAGTGAAATCTTCATTCCATTTTTTTTGCATCTATTTGAAAATATAAGACAAATAAGTATCCAGTTACAAAGTTACACTTGTTCATACGTAGCTCTGGATTTAGTCTTGTACCTGCCTAGCTAAAGTCTTTACGAACATGTGCCCTAGCAGTAGTTTGGTAATAATAGTACTAGCGATAGCCTAGTAAAATGTACAGAGTATAATGAAATTAATAATCAAATGATGATTATGACGAGTATACCTAACTACTTACCCAACCTCCATACAACCTATAGGCGCGGCATTATTGTCCAATGATTTAAATGCAAATTTAACTTAGTGATTGCACACAAAATTGTCATCTTGCTGATAGTTTTGACTTAAAAACACAGGAATATGTTCCAAGATATTTATTTACTAATTTATTTAATTAATAAGAGTGCAATAAAATAATATTTAAATAACCTTATACGACGTCGCCATTTATAAATTAATCTGAGTATTCGTAGTACTGAAGCCCGTTTATCAAAAACTTGTAACTTGTAATACAAGTGGAAGTCTCTTCTTAGCACCGTTAATAAGATAAGGACTTCCACTTTTATTACAAGTTACAAGTTTTTGAGATATAAGCCGTAGTTAGTATTAGTATTATTAAATTCAAACACGGCGTTGAAGAATTGAACCTATATTGAAAACATAACAGTACCTACATAATATTTTTCATCACACTTGCTGGCTAAGCGCGCCATTGCTTGCGCGCGTAGCGGGAGTAATAGAAAAGTGATATTCCCTAGGGAGTAATAGAAATGTCAGTACGTCATTTAATAATATTATGTCTTAAAACTTATTTTTTTGTCGGCAAGTGTGATGAAAAACATTGTATGCATCACGGTAGGTAAGCGGAATACTAACTCGAGTCATAAAAGTCTTCTAACACTCTCGTTACTAATTCCGTACTTACCTCCCTTGATGCACAATGTACTAATGTTCCTAAAGCAAAAATAAATAAATTAATATAAACATAGGTTGTTGTCTAGATTAAAACTCCTGGGGGCCAGTGGCGACGCGCCGCTGCTGAGCGGCTGGCGCAGCACGCCGCACACGCCGCACGCGCCCGCCACGCCCGCGCCGCACCACTCGCACAACCATCTCGCACCTCACTGCAACGGCACCGACAGGAAATATTAAAACTCCTGGGGGCCAGTGGCGACGCGCCGCTGCTGAGCGGCTGGCGCAGCACGCCGCACACGCCGCACGCGCCCGCCACGCCCGCGCCGCACCACTCGCACAACCATCTCGCACCGCACTGCAACGGCACCGACAGGTAATATTAAAACTCCTGGGGGCCAGTGGCGACGCGCCGCTGCTGAGCGGCTGACGCAGCAAGCCGCACACGCCGCACGCGCCGCCACGCCCGCGCCGCACCACTCGCACAACCATCTCGCACCTCACTGCAACGGCACCGACAGGTAATATTAAAACTCCTGGGGGCCAGTGGCGACGCGCCGCTGCTGAGCGGCTGACGCAGCACGCCGCACACGCCGCACGCGCCCGCCACGCCCGCGCCGCACCACTCGCACAACCATCTCGCACCTCACTGCAACGGCACCAACAGGTAATATTTGGACATTGTGCATCAACGGAGGTAAATACGGAATTACTGACGAGAGTGTTAGAATTTAATGACTTGTTAGTATTCTGCTTACCGACCGTGATGCATTCAATGATTTTCATCACACTTGCGGGTAAAAAAAATGTTTTAAGACAAAATATTATTCTATGACGTACTGACATTTCTATTACATCCTAGGGAATTTCACTTTTCTATTACTCCCGCTATGCATGCAAGGAATGGCGCGTTTAGACAGCAAGTGTGATGAAAATATATATATATATCGCTTGTAGCTATTTACCCGCTTACTCATAAATATTCTCTAAATTACGGCGCGCACACTTAACAATATAATGTATAAGATCGAAAGGCACATACAATAGGTAAGGAGACGTTTGTGAAAGTTAACTTTTTCGACTCTACGTCAAATACAAAAGTTGTCACTGCCATGTCGCCAAAATTTCAAAACTGAATTTGACCTTTACATATATGTATGTGCATGTAGGCTTATGTTCATCTTATGGACCGTTACTTAGATTAGATATGTGGGCTGTTTTTTTTTCATAAAGGAAGGGGAAATCTGGAGGGACCTTTTTTTGGTTTTGGAAAATGTATGTAAACTTTGGGAGAAAGAATTTTACCTATTAGGATCGAAAGAGCTCACGATTCTGAGTAGAAATCATATAAAAACTACCTAACATAGGTACAAAAAAAGCTAACTTTGAAAAAAAAAATCCTATTACTCGGTCTTTGGCGTCGAACCTGCGGTGCCAATATATGCCAGTCGTTGGCGTCAAAAAGTAAAAGCTCGCGCAACTAAATGTACCTACTTTAATAATAAAGGATGAATCTGTATTCGATTTTATAGGATTTAGCTATTAGGTATGATATGCGACATTTATTGCATTATTATAGGGAAATAATTAATAATATAATTTTTAATATAGTACTTATTTATTTAATTAAGTCATAATAAATATAATCCTACTGTTTACGTATCCGCAAATAATTTTTTTTTAACTAACCCAAAAAATACATTGTAGGTACACTGATGAACTTTACTGTGATTCCCACCTGAACATGTAATTAAAAGCACTGATTAGAAGCTAGTATCCATCTAAAAACACATGTTTGCCCCATTTTTCTGCTCTATACATGATGCGCTCCACACGACGCATGACCTCATGTGCATCATGTGGGAGACCGGGGCGTAACAGTAAAATTCAGTAAATCTAAAATTTTACGGTTTTGCCTCGATTGTACTATATCGTAGGTACAGTTCACTGTATATAATGATGACAAATATTTAGTTTCATATTTTTAAATCATTTATAGTAATGCTAATATTATGAAATTTAACTTTTTCGACTCAACGTCAAATACAAAAATTGTCACTGCCTTGTCGCCAAAGTTTCAAAACTGAATTTGACCTTTACAGGCCTATGTTCAGCAGTGAACGTCTTTCGGCTGATATGATGATGATGATGATGAATGCTAAAATATCCATGTCCTTTAACTTTGCTACCGTACAGCCTGAGTCACAATCCCCGAAAACGACCCCTACCTATCCTTTTCCCCAGGCATATAAAAGATGACACCTGTCTGAGTGCCGCACTTCACTGACGCGGAGCGGAACGGAGCTGTGCAAAATTGACCAGTTATATTCTTCAAATTCAAAATTGAAACACTGTGATGCGGTCTCATTGGCCGAGCCTCCACAGCTCCGCTCCTCTCCGCGTCAGTGGAGTCGCACCCTAACAGATATATTTTATTCAAGGATGGTGAAACAGGCCCTGAGTCTAGTAACGTTTTGATTATAAGTAGGTATGCCTTCGTACAACCCACAGGAGCCTTGCTGCCTTTTCGCAGAGTCTCCCTACCTACTTCAGAAAATAAATACCCAAAAAAAGAAAAAAAAAATACTCGTGCCTATTTTTAGTAACTTGAGTAAGAAAAACGTATTACCTACTGTTGCTAACGCTCAGTCGGGAACGAACCTAAATAATTCAAATAATAGAAAAGAGTCAAAAGGATTGGCAACTTGACTACTTCAGGTCACCGTTTTTTAATAAAAGCGAATCTTTTATGTCCAACTATTTCGACGATTTACGAAGGGCCAAAATTTCTTTTTGCTTGTTAAATTCAATCTTATGCTCCTCGTTTAATTTAAAATAATGTATAAAAACGCAGCTTTACATGTCGCTTTCCATTATTAAATAGGGGTACTTTGTGCACAATTTTACTACCCTTTAACCAAATATACGATGTAGCCTACTGCAACTCACATACAGGTTTCCCAGTTTTATACGGATTTATTTTATTTGCTGTCATTCTCCTTTAGAGATTCTGCTCGGAGCGGAATGATTGTGGCATTCTGCCAGATGTTACAGGTTATCTAGCTTTACAAACCAGGTAAATGGTAGTTACGTATAAAATTCGGCTTTAGTTTCAATGGTCACATGCGACAATTTTTCATTTTAATTTCTTAATGATTTATTTAAGAAGTTAACTCCGAAGCAGATAATGGGCTTAAGTGCTTAAGAATATGCACGTTATTCATTTAGTCATAAGTACCTATGCCGAATTCCATTCTGGTTACTTCAACATAATAATACAGTTTGCTATCACACTCAATATTAACATGCTAGTTAGGTAATTAGATCCAACAAGTCATAAATATTCATGCGGTCTATGTTCCAATCTCCTTCCCCATCAAGTAATATATTGTATAAATCTCGACCTTACCACCAATAATAAGTCTCGACCCTATTCACACCACCAGTCCGTGAGGTATTTATTCTCTAGGGAGATTCTGTGCTGCATTTTGCGTCCCAATTATTTCATAACCGTACGTACCTATCCGATTGCGTGTTAGTCTAGGGCCTGAGTAGAAGCTCGAGGCGGGGCTTGCGGCGGGACGTTCATGTTGGGCCTGTTCACACTAGCGATTCACTGGGGCGATTTGAAAGCGATTTCTATATAAAATTGCACGCAGCGAAATCGCGGCGATATCGCCCAAGGGAATCGCTAGTGTGAACAGGCCCTAAACAAATACAAACGTATTCGCGTGGCCTGAGTGTACGCTGTCCAAATCCCTTGGACACTCGACGTGTCGCTGCTCGCCCCGCCGGACGCGCCGCTCGACGCTGGCCACTCAGGCCTTAGGCAGACGTTTACTTATTCCAGACAGTATAATTTAAAATTAGCTATACCGTTCCAATTTAAATGCAATTCGATAGTCGTCACCAAAAATTTACGTACACATTTCATTATTCATTAGTAATTGCACAATCAACCGCTCGATCAACCTCCGCTATTTGTTTACTGATCGCAGCAAACTCATGTCCCAACTCCCTACCCCTACGCAGTACCTATATGATTTCAGAGCAAGGATAACAGGTGTGTTATAGTAACACCTGATTGAAAAAAAAAAATTAGCGCTCGTTTCTCTCGGGGCATACGATGCTTGGACGATGGTGTGCATCGAAGTTTCGTTCCACGAGAATTCTATTTAGGTAGGTACGTAAACTAACTTGTCGTATGATTAACTTCATTTTACTAAGTAAATGATCATTAATAATTATATTCATGACAGTTTTATTTTGGCGACATCGACATCTGTACAGGGTGGCCAAAGAATAAGTACTTTCCCATTACTAGTTAATAGACCCCTACGGGCTTTTTAGAAGTTTTAGTAGGGTTGATATTGTTTGAAATTATTCATAAAATAGTACTAGGGGCTACTATTACTCGTAAGTACCTACTACCTTCATACCAATTACTAGGTACTATGAGTTCTGAAGTGGTTCTGAATCTTGAACTAATTTCCAAAAACATGTCCCAGGTCGCCTATTCTGCGTCCCAAATCCTCCCTGCCACCATATAATATATGTATATTTTGGTCACTTGAGGTTCAAAACAGTTTTCGGTATAAAAAATAAATAGGTATTTGATATAATAGATATTTTGTATTGTTGATTGTATCTGACTATTCTAACAAACCTACGTGCTCAGCGGCCGCCACAGTCGGAATCCATATCGGATTGTATAAATATTTAATTTATATGTTTGATACGTATTCGGTAATCTGTTGACGGAATGTTTATCGAAACACCAATTATGATTACAATGATGAATTTAAAATCTAACTAGGCGAATGTGTAATTCTATACTTATCCCCTGTTGGGGTGCGAAAGTCTCCCTTGTCTGCCCCATCGGGGCACTCAGGCGTTTAAGCGGGAGCTCAATGGAGTCAACCTCCAATCTCCTAAACATACCAAAAAAAAGGTCCTAAAGTGCGGTAGGGTTAAAATGTCGAAATACGAGTATCAATCAGTAAATGTGTCGTTTTTTTGTTCTTTCTGACAATAGATTTTCAAAAATGGACACATAGATCGGAACCTTGGTGTAGGAATGAATTAGTGTGGCGGTAGTGTTGGTCACATTTATCTGACAGGCATCAGTGATGGACACTTCAATTTCAGTACTTAGAGCGTTAAGCAGTAATTTGCATATGTATAGCTCCTAGTTTCGTTAAAATAAAGGTACTGGCGTCATTATTCAAATTGTTAGACACCAAAGTACGCACGACAGAGGTTTCATTACTTATTGCTCTAATGCTGTTGAGTTTAAAAATGTGTGACGCCTACCTGGAGGAGCTGGACAGGTTTCAATCGAAACTTCACCGAACTGAAAAAAAAGAAATTATGGAAACATGTAGGGGATACTCAGTATACAGGGTATCTTTAGCAATTGAACAAAGTCAAAATGTACTTAACTGTCAGGGTATTTGAAACCGATACGCAGTAGGCTTCATAACAATTGATGTAGCCGTCAATTAAGAAAATTTAGATTTTTTACTTTGAAACAACTTACATTAGGTATGTATCAGTAACTCCTGAGCTAATAAAAGAGGTAAATAGAATAGAATTGAAACCTTACATCTTAGTCATTAGATTTTTATTAATGTCACTAATAAGATTCCGACTTCTGACAAATATCATCATAAACCTTTTCGTAATTGCACTGCTAGCAGCGCACTAGTGCAGCGATACATTTTATCAGGTTATATAGATCTAAGTACAGTTATTTTCTGCCTTTTATCGCGTATTGTAAATAAATGTTGTTTGAAAATGATATGCATTTTCGTTTTAATTATAAAATATTAACTTTACGAGTAGACTATTTGTAAGTAGTTAAAGATTTTATTGGGCTTCAAAGTTAGTCGAATAGTTAAGGTTACGCATACAGCGTAACCTTAACTATTCTTAACTTACAAACTTATTTCAGGGATCTTGGAAACACCGTACATAAACTTCGCAAGTTACTTGGTATTCTGAAGCTAATAAATGATCAGCCTTGGTGTTATCTGTAGGTTCCATACACCTTACTCAATATTATTCCACAATGTTACAAATTTCAATATTCGCTTGAGGCTAAAATGATTTCAAAGAATACAGGTAGCCTTTCCGAGTTGGCGAAGTGTAAAAAGGATTTTCACCGCTGGCAGAAGGAGGTATTGAAAAATAGTAAATGAATGTCATTAATAAACGTTTTCACTTCTCATGCTCTTAAAATGTTATTTTAGTCCCTGCATATCGGGACTAAAACTCTTTATTAATCTCTAGGGATTAAAGTAAAATTTTTTAATTGACATTGGAAACCCGTAAACAGCCACACTCACGGTGTTCAAGAATAAAGGATAGTCGCCATTTTCAGTGCTTGTGTATGGACCACTTTTGTGCATGCCGTGGATACAACCTCTAAACTTTTTTTAAATTGACTTTGGAAACCCCTAAACAGCCATTTCTAGTGTTTATGATTTTTGAACGAACGGTTATTGACATTGAAAATAACCTCAAAATGTCAATCGTGAAAAAATATTAAGGAGAATCGATTTATTTTCTTGATATACATGTATATTTAATACTTGTTTAATATATGATTAAGATTGAATCCAATTTACTACTTATTTTTTAATAACCAATTAGCTTCAAAATAGTTATGTAGTTAGCTCCAATTCGTTGGCTAAATATGCAAGTATTTAAAGCGTCATATTTCGAAAAAGGAATACAGATAAAAACTTAAACGCGGAACGAATTTGATTGCTTATTTTTTGTGTTTTTGTCCATAAGTAATATTGTTCAAATCGTAGTTATATAATTTACGATGTCACGTCATGCGATGAAGAAGTATTAACGCCTTACCTACTCCAGAATGAAGAAGAATGCAAAAGAGGTGGTGCAAAATCTTTTGCCGCCGAAATCTAGTGTAATATATTCAAAAGCGTATCAAACTTTTATGGATTGGAAAACTGGAAAGCAAATTAGGTAGGTACCAACATCATTTATGGAAGGCGTATTTCTGACATATTTTGATGAAAAATCTAAGAAGCTTAAAACCATACTCCAACTAAACCATACCTATAACTTGAAAAAGTTTGCGAATTTATAGTAAAGTGGCCATGTTGCGAAGAAATCGGAAGTTTTGACATCGCAGAACATACAATTTTTTTGTTTCTTATTTGTTCTTTCTGTTAATTAATACTGAGATTATGTAGAACGTAGCTTTTTTCCTCGCATTCTAAGTGAAAAGTAGAGTGTTTAATTCGGGACTAAACAGCCATAATGACACTCGAACTACATCCACCCTCGCTACGCTCGGGTGGATAAATATCTCGTGTCATAATGGCCTGTTTTAGTCCCTCGTTGAACAATCTACTATTTCATTTCTCATGCTCAAAAAGTGCACCTTTATTTCGTGCGTAGACGATATAAAATCGCATTTTATACTCGTATTCTAGAGCATAAAAGTATTTTTTTTCTAAGGCCCTTATTACCTTAGTGATCGGTTCCAACAGCCAAACAGTTAATAGTAGATTGTACAACAAGTGCATAAAGTGATCCATTCTTATTCATATCCAATTATACAATTATCAATTTTTTGGTCTGAGCGAAGCGAAGACCAAAATAGTAGACGAGGATAAAAACATGGACATGGACATTTATGCCCGTGTTGTACACTCTGCTTTTCACTTCGTTTGCGAGAAAAGTAACATTTTTCACTGCAATTTACACAACCAAGTTGTCGTAAAGAGAGAGAAGAAAAAATATACAACCAAAAACCGCCAACTCATTTTTTAATTATTTTTTTTAATTTTCAACCTGTGATTAGAGCTTCAGATGCTCGATTTTCTGCCAAGTCAAACATTACGGAGCATTTTTGAACGATAATCGATATCTATTTTATGTGATTTACTAAATTTAATGAGAGAAAATACAGAATTCTAATATTGTAATATAATATTTAACCAATTTGCCAGTTATACTATTTTATTGCTTAATAAAATTGTGCAATATGCTTTAACTGTTTGGCTGTTGGAACCGATTACCTTAGCCCATCTTCGCCTTAGAAAACAATTTTACTTTTATGCTCTAGAACATGAAATGCGATTTTATGTCGTCTACGGACGACATAATGTGCACTTTTTGAGCATGAGAAGTGAAAAACATATTGCTCAATTTTACTGAGCAATAAAATAGTATAGCTGACAAAACTTGTTATATTATCTTATTTATATTACAATATTAGAATTCTGTATTTTCTGTCATTAAATTTAGTAAATCACATAAAATAGATATCGATTATCGTTCAAAAATGCTCCGAAATGCTTAAATTGGCAGAAAACCGAGCATCTGAAACTCTGATCACAGGTTGAAAATTAAAAAAATATAAAAAAATGAGTTGGCGGGTATATTAGTTTATATATTTTTTCTTCTTTCGCTTTACGACAACTTCGTTGTGTAAATTATAGTGGCAAATGTGTTTTACTTTCCTCGTAAACGAAGTGAAAAGCAGAGTGTACAACAAGGGCATAAATGTCTATTTTTACCCTAGTCTACAATTTTGATTTTCGCTTCGCTCAGTCCAGAAAATTGCCTTGGGTAAAAATGGGTCACTCTATGCCCTTGTTATATACATTCTACTATTGGTTCGTCGATTTGCAAGCCGACTGTAACAAATGTTCAGTTGCAAGAGCTGGCAGTCGTGCGCCCCACAGAGTGGCGAGTCGAGGGGACCGCGCAGTGATCGACCCGGCCACAGCTACTCGTACGCTCGGCGTTAGCGCGGGATCGCCGACGCCTGGTTGGCGTCGCTCCTGATATCGCTTATTACCTACGCGTGAATAATCTTAGTAGCTTGTTTATGTTTGTAACTCGACAAGGTAGTTTGCATTGCTATTAATATCCCCCTTTGATCGCGATAATTATGGTTTAATTTCTGTGTATATCTGAGTAGAGGTAATTACCGAAAGGTTTCAGTAAATTTTCAGACTGGTAATATATTGCCATCTCTGTATTCGAATGAAATGATGCATTTTATGGATTGTTGTTACTCTTGCACGAGACTGTGCTAAGTTTAAAATTGGAGGGGATTAACATCTTATTTGTAGTTTTTACGCCCTTAGAAATAATTAATAATAGAGGCCACCGGGCTTTTCAGTACTACATCCATCTTTTTTCGAGCAAGAGTTCATAAGTTTATGTACTGAAATCTGTTTAATGTTTTATAAGATTCCCGTTTTGAATATTTAGCTAACAATCTATAGCGCTCGCACTGATGAGAAAATTAAATTAATATAAACCAATCTAAAAACTTGCATTATTTCGTAATCATGTCATTTTAGAACACAATCTTGTTTTTATCACTAACTTAAAACCTTAATCCTTGTTGGTCACTTTAATTTTTAGTTCATATTAATAATATTTAAAATTAATAAAGTTAATACTAATACTTAAAAATATATCTGCGAACGTGTTTCACGTTATGTGTCAAACACGTCAAATGCTGTTGAAAGTCAATTATATTTGATTTTTTTTTGTTGTTTAATTGTGAACGGTACGCTTTCCTTATGCCGACGTATTTCTTATTTCAATCCGTATACGATTAAAGATCTTTTTTTTGTGGAATAAAAGGAAATTATTTATTAAATATTTTGTTTCAAGTACTGTCCGTAGGTACTATATATGTACCTGTAAATTATAAATATTACATAATAATATACAACAGAAAAAAATACGGAGCTTATCTACGTCGGAGGTGGGATTTGAAGGGTCTCTATTGGTTCCCATAAAGTTTGAAGTTCGATTTTTGAAGCGAATAACGTTGTAAGTCCGAATTTTTTTTAGTCATATTGTCATAAGTCATAAAAATTTATATCATAAATCGGTGGTCAGTTTTATGTAGGTCATAATTATTGTTAGTCTTAAAAGTCGATGCCCATAACTTTTAAAATCCATACAGCATCATTTCCAGAATGTTAAAAGCAATAACTTTCCTTATTATAACTGTTACAACGTCTATATTCGCAAGTTGTAATGATAATGACAACGATTTTTTTTTGTTTAGTTTTATGTATGAATTATTATTTGTTATTAATAAATAAATGCATTAAATGTTTATTTTTTTACACCACCGAATAAACTTAGTGAGTAAAGTTGGTAATAAACTTAGTAAGTAAATATTTAGTAAGATTATTATTTTAAAATTCGGTCCTGGCGCTTCGCCGGCCGCTGCCGCGGCACGCTCTTTTCGCTCGCTCGGCTCGCGCGCTCTGGTCACAGTTCAACCTAACACTCCTCCTCGCTTCGCTCGTCGTCGTACCTAAACTGACCTGCCTTAGGGTCGAGTAGGTAAGGAAGTTTCCTAAGTTGCATCATAGTCCATAAATTTAATAATTTAAATTAAGGAAATTTATAAATTTCGTATTTTATATTCAATTTTTTGGATGAAATTCGGTAAGTTATTAAAACAATATGAGTAAGAACCATTTGATCCTTCAAATGTATGACTTAAAATATTTCTAAAAAATTATAGATAGACCTTTGAATGTTATAGTCAGTAATTTTATACCTTTTGTAATTAGAGTATGTAATGTTATAGGTTAGTAATGTTAGATCTATTAATCGTTATACTTAACAAAAATTATGACCATTGATGCTTATATCAGTAAATTATATGGATATCAATTTCTGACTAACGAAATTCGGATTAACAAATATATGGGAAAGAAAGGGATCCCGGGATTTGAACTTATGTCCTGATCTTTCGCGTCAGAAAAGAAAAGCTGATGGCGATTTTTCCTTAGTATAAAAAAATTAATGTTTATTACCTATCAAACATCTTTCATACATAACTTTTTTCTTTTAGATTAAGTGTCCTACCCACAGAATTAGATTTGGATAGAAGAAACAAGTTCATTCATTTGTATGGCGGCCGAGCGTGTCAGATTTTGTGCTGAAGTTGTTAGTTGCCTATGATTTTAAATATGTCTCAGGCCTTGAGTATTCATATTTTTTTTGTGTTGTTGCAATTAGTATTGCTTAAGGAGGCATTATTAATGTTTTTGTTCACTTCAACTTACAAATTTTGACGCCCGAAAGCTGCAAGCTGCGATTAAAGACGGACAACTCAGTGGATTTTACTGAGTTCATTTGACACACTAAGTAGATACGTTTGCTTGATCTATGGTATATATGACATCTGTGGTCCTACCTTACTTCTCTGCGCTCAAATATCTAACCAATAACCCGTTTGTAATACAATAACCCGGAACCAAGTTCTCTCTCAATAACTAACTCAAGGTGGCGTTTTGGATACCAAACCAATGTTAGGATATCTATTCAGATATTCAATTACAAGTGTATAACTTAGACCGCATGTAGCTGTTAAGGCTTCGACAGATTAATTGGATACACGTCCCTCGATAACCTTGTGGCAGGCCCTCAGGTGTTGCGTTAATATTCAATTATTCCCGAGTCAGTATTACATCCTTAAGCCCTCTCAAATCGGAGGTAAACAATCAGCTAATGCAAATATCGGTTTACAAAGTACGCAAGGTAGATTCATGGCAGCGGAAAATACTACAGTTGAATTTCAGAAAGTCGAAACTCAAGGGAGACGCAAATTAATTCGAGTTAAGCAGCTTTTGATTAATGGAGGGATTTGACTTGAAGAGGTTTTTGGATCACGTTCTACATGCTTGTGTACGTGCACATACTTAAATATGTGAATACATTTTGTGTTGGTACTTAAATACGTATTAGGTACATGCTAAACAAGGTGCTGCCATGTTATCATGTAGAAAAATACAACATTTATTTTTATTATTTATTTATGATTTGATGAGAGATATGAAGGGTGTCCCAAAAATAACGCAAGATTTGAAATCGATGAAAAATACTTATTTCTTGTTTGACTTTCTTATTTCTTGATTTAATCATAAAGTACAAAGAATAGGGTTTAGTATGGTAAAGCATGCTGAAAAATTACTTCGAAGGCTTTGCTGTAACATAGCACTCCTTTGTTAAATTTTTCTGCGAAATTTGCATAAATATGGGTGTATTTCGTTGCTGCAGTGTGAAATCCCCTCCTTCAAGCCATGGGCGATCGAGAGCTTGCTTACATAGATCTTTGACTATAAATAACCGTATAAAAAATTTACAATTATGTTAAATCGCAATATTTGGGATTCACTGAAATGAACGAAAAACGATCAGAAAATGGGGTCAAAACCGTTTTTCGTCAAGTAGACCAGGGCTGCTGGGCGATTTGCAATTATAATACTTAATCCTATTCTGTGTACTTTGTGTGTCAGAAAAAAAATTGGAATTGATCGAAAAAAGTAAGCTTTTTCGTTACATTTAAATCTTGCGTTATTTTTGGGACACCCTATATATCACGGTGATGTCATGTTGGTGTGTGTAGTGGCAGCAGAGTTGGCTTGCGCCGGCGCTCGACGTACACCAGCGGGCGGCTGCGCACGGGCCCGCACTGGTCCTTCGTGTTTGATCCCGCGGGCCGGCTGTGCTACTACTGGTCGATGGTCGTCTCGCTCGCCTTCCTCTACAATCTGTGGGTCATCGTCTACAGGTTCGCCTTCCAGGAGATCAATGGTAATTAGCTCATGTATATTTATCCTACTGATAGTCTAATGCTATGCATCGTTCCATTTCAAAGCTTACCAAGCATCATAATCACTTTAAATATTGACTAAATTTCTTTATTCCAAATAAAGAGATTTTGTCTTCTGGGTCTCATCAAACTTCATTCTGCGTCAATTTGTTAGGTTTGCTGATATTTGTGCATTATTTTCACAATTATCCATTTTATTCAAATAGTACCTACTAAATAATAGCAATAGGAGTAACTAAGTGAAATAGAAAATAAATAAGCGGAAGAAATGTTCCCTGTATACCTGGCTTTGATATGTACTTTTTATAGACTTTCTACTTGGCATAAATAAAACATAACCTGCCTCGAGCTAATTCGGTTCAGCGGTAAGCTTGTAATTTGATATTTCAATTAACTAAACGTACAATTTCATTGTTGGTCTTGTAGGTACTTATTAAATGAGGAGTATAACTTTTGCCATTCAACTTTATTTATGCTGTCCAGAAACTTTCGGTAATGATGAAATTACCTTCATAAACGATTCAATGTATCAACATATTTATGAAGATATTCCCAAGCTGAGCAACGACACGTAACTATTTAATGATCCGATCCCCGCTGAGCAGAATCTCCCGGGATTTAGGGCATTTAGTAAGTAATGCTAAGTCTGATAGAAAACGCCTATTGGACGAAACTATTTATGCAAAAACGTTTCCGTATAAGAAAACCAGGTTAGAGGTAGGTACATACTCGTATGTGTAAAGTCTATAATTTATTTATATTATTGGGGGAGTGTGCGAACGAATTATAGAGGACTGTTATACGAGTAGGTATTTCCTGATAGCTGATGATGCGACTTTAACATATTAAATAATTCTTAACGAAATAGTATAGTTCTTTGTTTCTTTCTACACAACCAAGTAATTGATAATTAAGTATACCGCTCTTCTGTAAACAGCTAGACACCGTAGTCTATGGTGTTTCAGCCGTACCTGTATTACATGAGCGTTGCAGGCTTTATAGCAGTTACCCGCCGCTTCGCCCGCATATTATCTATTCACTGCATGTTAATGTTTTGCCGCGGATTATCTCGCGTTTGGCTTAACCGATTTAAGTGTGGCGGGTGGTGCTTTAACCCGCGGTTCGTCCGCGTTCTTACAATTTTTATCACGGTCTTATTAAACTAGACCTAAATTCAAGAAGGCGAACTCTTCTTGCATTTTTCACTCCAAATTCTATGTGAAGAATTTTTGCTTCTCGCCATACAAACTTTGGACCCCCATTGCACCCTCTAGGGAGTGGATTTTGACTTAACCCTTTTTTAGAACACCCCTACATCCTCAAAGAAAACTACGCCCTAAATTTGGAATCAGCTCGTTGCGCTCGTGGTTAAAATTCTGGAATCTTTCGCTTGCTCGGGTTTCAATATTTGCACGAGAGTTAAACAATCACTTTGCTCCCTAGTAAAACAAATAACTATTACAATTTCCGTTCTTTTTTTGGAGGTTAGGAACCTCAAAAATGTGTAGCTAAGCGGTATTTGGTTGTTGCAGGGGAGACGTTAGTGGTGTGGTTCTGCCTTGACTACTTTTCGGACTTCCTGTACCTGGCCGACATCCTGTTCCACTTTCGCACCGGCTACCTGGAGGACGGCGTGCTGCAGACGGACGCCGCCAAGCTGCGCGCGCACTACATGAACTCCACTACCTTCTACATCGACTGCCTCTGCCTGCTGCCGTTGGACTTCCTCTACCTCTCCATCGGCTTCAATTCAATCTTGCGCTCCTTCCGCCTAGTCAAGATCTATCGGTTTTGGGCTTTCATGGACCGCACAGAGAGACACACGAACTATCCAAATTTAAATAGATCGACCAGTTTAATACATTACTTACTAGTGATATTTCATTGGAACGGGTGCTTGTACCATATAATTTATAAAAACAATGGGTTCGGAAGTAAAAACTGGGTGTATCATGACACTGAAACGGCGGATGTGGTGAAACAATATCTTCAAAGTTACTACTGGTGCACGCTGGCGCTCACTACAATAGGTAAGTTTTAATAATAAGTTTTGTGTTGTTAAGACGCCTCCACAGGTACGATATTTTAAAGGTCCGAGTTTCATTATTATTTTTATTATATTGGTTTTATCTATTTTTTACGTTTCTTCAACTAATGTTTTTTTCCCTACACATAAATTATAATGTAAACCATTAAAACTTATCAGATCTTTAAAAATATTATTGCATAATTTGATGTATATTACGGACACCGGAACTCTTTTTTAAATCGTACCTACCTACACAATATACAAAATTTAGAAATTATATTTTTTTATTACTTTTTACAAATTTTAATATACCGCATTGCTAATGTTTATGTATGTTATTTATAAATACTCGCTCCGCAAGTTACTACTTATACAGCCTGTGCGTTTTGCTTATTAAAGGTAAACTTTCGAATGCTCTGCACCTTAGTGCCAATGCAATAGGTGACACTCACGTGTCATTAGATACTTTTATAAATAAATAACATTAAAGGTGTTTTAGAACAGCGATGATCACTCGAACATTTACCTTACTAAAAGTTATGTCTTATG
This sequence comes from Thaumatotibia leucotreta, assembly GCA_025490895.1. Taxonomy (NCBI): domain Eukaryota; kingdom Metazoa; phylum Arthropoda; class Insecta; order Lepidoptera; family Tortricidae; genus Thaumatotibia; species Thaumatotibia leucotreta. Next base: position 26,444 of record JALPQI010008559.1, read on the forward strand.
GGTCAATCAACTTTTTCGTGCATTTCACTTATCAAGTGCACAATTAATTATCATGCTATTTGTGACTTACGTGAACAGGCGCGGGTCCTCCTCTGGCACTGGACCTAGGTATGCCTAGGTGCTATGTTAAGTATAAAATACTATCATATCACAGATCAATGCCCCCCACCCCCTGAACGAAGTCTTGGATCCGCGCCTGTACGTGAACTTATTATATAATTTACATGACCATTGACCATTTATGCGAAAATCAGTGAAATATGGGTGGTTTTGTCAATATTACGGTAACTCAGCAGACACTTTTTTACTTTCATACAATTTTAGACATAACTATATCTGTTGAGTTACCTTTAAAATGAATGATATATGCTTAAAATTAGATACAATTTAAAGCTTTAGTTTTTTTTTACCTGTCATGTTAATGAATTATTATACGAAAATAAAATACGTTCTTATTGGGGTTTTTCTTGAAATGGCATATATTATTACAAACTGCACGAATAAAGTTAATTAGCCCTTATATCATATAATTTTATCGAATATTGCTATAACCATTTTTTATCAAATTGTACGAATTTAGTCGAATACTTGATGTTTTTCACAAATACAGTACTAATTATAAAACAGTACCTATACATATATATAGGTTTGATTTACATACATGAAATTCTAACTAGGTATCTAACGATCTCTCAGGCTTGTGATGGCCTAGCTTGCCACCAGCCTCCTACTATTAACTTACGTAATCGATTAGGTTAAGCGTCACACTACATCGCCCGTCGCAAACAGAATATTACATTATCTCTGAACTTTGAAGATAATTCGAGACAAGGGTGTTAGGTAACTAAGGAAACCAAGATTTAAACTTTAGTGTTTGCTCATCTACATATATTTTGCAATGAAAAGCAGTCGAGCTTTAATTTACTTAGAAGGGTTGAATCTTTCAATTATTTACATAGTTGATACCTACATAATAATATACAATAAAATATTTTATAAATAAAAATCAAAACCGCCTTCAAAAATTCGCCCGAACTAAAAAGTTAAAAATAATTTTGGTTCCTACTTCTTAGGATTTCCTACTCAAACCTTTAAACCTTTTACCCTATTCATTGAAATAAAACATTATGGCTAGGTACCCTACAGATTTCTTAGAAGTCGGTGCCAAGCCGAATACGTTCATAGGTATACAGGGTGGAAAGGGACGACGTTCCTTCCCGCTACCGACCGAGTCTACCAACCATTACAATGAACTTTCAGTATGGGACCAACATCGAAAGCGTACATGGAAAATTGACTTTTCCATACTATTGAACTTTAACTAATCACTCACTTTGTATGAGGGGTTAATTTTTTTTTTACTATTTCGATGTTGGTCCCATACTGAAAGTTCATCGTAATGGTTGGTAGACTCGGTCGGTAGCGGGAAGGAACGTCGTCCCTATCCACCCTGTATATTAGATAGAGCTTTGTAACTTACTGTCACTACGATTACGCTTTTATCAACAGAATGGTCTGCCTCAGTCATTTTCATGAAAGCATAACCGGAGTGACAGTAAGTTACAAAGCTCTATCAAATACATATAAGTACTCGCAAAGTGAACATATTTGGCTTGGCACCGACTTCTAAGAAATCTGTAGGGTACCTAGCCATAATGTTTTATTTCAATGAATAGGGTAAAAGGTTTAAAGGTTTGAGTAGGAAATCCTAAGAAGTAGGAACCAAAATTATTTTTAACTTTTTAGTTCGGGCGAATTTTTGAAGGCGGTTTTATTTTTATTTTTAAAATATTTTATTTTTTGCTTTTTAGTAGTGTAAATATAAAATCGTTATTCAGTATGCTCTAAATACTTATAATTAGAATGTACTGCACTGTAGTAGGCCATAAAACCTGAACTGGCGAACTTATATGAATACAAAAACAATTTCAAAGGTAACAGACTTAGCATGCCAATATTATTTAAAGAATCACTAACCGCTAACCGACATGTCATAACTACTAAGCAAACACTTGAATAGATCTCGAAAATGTATGACATTTGTTATATACAAAGAATGATCCTCCAACCCCTAATCGTTAAGGAGTTATTCCTTTCATCATCAGCTCACCAACATGAGACTATGACCACCTAAAGGCAAATACTCGAATAGCCTCCAAAATATATGAAATACGTTATATTTAAAGAATTATCCCCCAACTCCTAATCTCCAAGGAGTTGTACCTTACATCATCAGCTCACCAACATGAAAGGATGACCACCTAAAGGCAAATACTCAAATAGCTTCCAAAATACACGAAATATGTTATACTTAAAGAATTATCCCCCAACTCCTAATTGCTAAAGAGTTGTACCTTCCATCATCAGATCACCAACTTAAGATGTTCATGACTAGATGCAAATACTTGATTAGTCTTCGAAAATAAATGAAAAATGTTACGTGTGCCTACAACATTTGAAGAGTTCCCTCGATTTCTCCAGGATTCCATCATCAGATCTGAATTCGGTGACAATGGGACCAACTAGACGGTATACCCTTTCAAACAAAAAAAGAGTATTTCAAATCGGTCCACGCGTCTTCGAGTAATCGGGGAACATACATAAAAAAAAAAGATTTCGACGAATTGTAAACCTCCTCCTTTTTGAAGTCGGTTAAAAATGTATTCTATCTTATTATACGGTACGGAACACTTCACTTTGATATATCAAATGTTTTTTTACACTACATATAAAAAAATCGTTCGGTAATTGAAAACAATAAAAAACCGGCCAAGTGCGAGTCGGACTCGCGCGCAAAGGGTTCCGTACCATTATCAATTTATTATTAAAAAAATACAGTTAAATCAACATACCTCAAAAACTATAGGAGATAATTTTATCAAACCAAAAATCGTTGATAGAGTTTATTAATGTGCATAACATATAATTTTTTCAGAATTTTATATCGCGTAGTTTAAAAAATAGAGGGGGGGGACACATTTTTCAGACTTTGAGACCTGATATCTCGAAAACGATTTGCTTAAATAAAAATGTAATGTATAAACCTTCATATCATTTTCAAAGACCTTTCTATTAATACCCCACACGCTTATGTACAACAAAAAAAAAATTCTATCCCTCAGTTACATGTATGGAGGGCCCCCACCCCAATGGTTTTTTTTACAATTTAGTATCACATTCCTGTAGCTGTTCATACAACACATATCCTTACCAAATTTCGTTACTGTAGCATTTATAGTTTCCGAGTAAATTGGCTGTGACAGACGGACAGACGGACAGACGGACATGACGAATCTATAAGGGTTCCGTTTTTGCCATTTTGGCTACGGAACCCTAAAAAAATATACATAGTTAAAGGCCTTCATGAAAACAAACCATAACATCACAATTTTTATGTTTCGAATTCAATTCTGTGTAACCTTTGGCAGTACAAAAGGCTTGGAATTTATATTTTCTATGAGCGGTCAACAATACACTTTTTTAATTCGTTCGCTTTTCTACTGTCGAAGGTTGTTGGGCACAGTATATTACATTTTGACACAGTCTTGGTGACACAATGGACGCGATTGGGATTTTTGTTTTGATTTAACCGTTAATAAGTTATATTTTTTTGCAATCAACTCTTTAGGTACTTCTCTTTCGTAAAAAATTGTAAGCTATATATCTGAGAGGCATGTCATTTTGTTCACATGGACCAATTTTCTCATCTTCTTTTGCGGGAGAAACATTTCGAGTTGTGACTTTGAAGAATCATCTCTTCATCTAGGTTTCCTCAAACAACATTTCTCGATAAGCTCGCATAAAGTGGGACAGCCGTGATCGGATTGATCAGGTCTCTCGAGTCGAGTACTTTCGACACGGAGTATGCATTTCGGGGCCGCGCGGCTCGTTTGTGCTCGCGATCTCGCGCTGTCGCGTACTCGATCAATCAACCCTAACACTCTACACATGTGTTCGACTAAAAGGAATCGATTAAATTACTTCTGTGTTGCCAGGGAAAGCACTCAGTTTCAAATGAATATCACACACCATGAACTCGGGTTACTTTGATAAATTATACAAGACGCGATTTCTTGACAGTGATAAAGCAACAAAACAAATATCTATGTACAAGTACATCACTAATCCTTCGACTATTCTTAGCGAAACACTTGGTATTGTTAGTCTAAATGGTCAAAACGAAATGGTTAACAGTTCCGTTAATTCCAATCAGTCTGTCCGTTCATTCACTATAACATGACTGTGTTAGTATAACTCCCAATTTAAAATAAGAAAAAAACAAAAACCCTAACTAATAATTATGCCGACAGACTTTACCTATGTATTTTTGAAGTCAAAAGATGGCCGTGTAATATGGCTTTTGTCAACAAATAAAAAAATATTTTAAATTTTTGAATTTGATAATGACCTCATGAAATGCCATCATGACCAGTAAAAATATGTGACGGATCAATTGTTTTTAGGGTAATTTAAAATATTTTTTTTAAGGTTTGTTGGTGACGTTTTTTTTTCATTTTTTTAACGCCAATTAAGGCAATTAATGGGTGGCGGATGAAAAGACAGTTTTAAAGTGTTAATAGAATAGGCACTTTTCAGTGAGTTACGATGAAAAAAGTTTTTTTCAGTACAGATGGTATTTTTTAAAGTACCTACTAGTGCGAGAAGTGATTCATTCTTTGTCAGGTCGAAACTTCGGAGGCCACATTGTACTGAAAAAGTTACGATAGACGTGCGAAACGTAAATTAGTAACTCGTGTCGATTTTCTTTTCTGATTCAAATCGTAACGTTAATATAAACATCTCATTATCTTTGAAACTAAACCGAATCCATAAAAGCTCATTGAACAATGATCTTAAAATGTGGTCAGGAATACACCTTTAAAGTTTGTTGGCATACTCATTTTCCTCCCTGTAAACCTGCATACAATAGCCGATTACCCTACCTACCTTAATTACTGTATAGGTTATTGTAATGTAACTGTACTGTAGCAACTTTAGATCAGAGTATTTAAATGGGAAATTCTAGAATCCATGGACATTAAAAAGTTAAATAAACGATATGAAATAAAACTTCAGCGTTGATTGCTATTTCATTATGTACCTACCTATCTTTAAGGTGCTATTCGGGGATTTCGCAGATCATGTCAAGTTTGCGCCAAAGGACCATGGGCAGAAATATCTCCGCTCACCAACAGAAATGAAACATGTCTCATTTAATAGATCTTAGCAACCTGATGATTTGTTGCTATGACGGAGATCGCCATATGTATGGGGTTTTCTTGGAAAACCGTGATTTGCGGACCTATCCAATAGTAAAAATGACTATGGTGCTTTCACAAATCATGGAAATAAGAATAGAGCTAACATTCATCTGGCAGATACTGACGATTGAAAAATCAGTCCGTAACTCCGTAACTATAACAAAGTTTGTTACTTTCGACACGCTTTTATTTACTTAATCTACCTACTATGTGCAAGACTAGTCTATGTGTATAAACCTTCATATAAACCTGGCGCTTGCGAAATTAATTATGCATGCATAATACTATTACAAAGTTCTCAACGGTGTATTAATTACACCACCAATAAAAGCAATGGGTAATACAAAAGGCGCTTACCTATTTGTACTGTGCAATAAGGCATATCTATGTTATCAGCAGTGTTTCCAGTCGAACGATTAATTTAGTATGCAGATTATAGCCCAGGCAATTCAATACCGGTAATCACGGCACTATTATTGTTGTTATACTAATAATATGAGTTTCTACACGCACGAACGTACACCAACAATAATATGTAGGTAAATACCTAAGTATTTGGATGTCAGTGTGTGATATTTGCCTTAAAATATCTGTAAGCCGAGTCTTTAGATATATTAATTATCAGATTGACGAAAGTAATATGTTATTTGGTCTTAAAAGTCTTCAAAAGTTTGATATTTTTTTATTTCCAAACTATTTATCTCCGATAATTGGTTGGGTATTGAAGGTATTGTAGGTAGGGTAGGGTATTGTATTGTATTCTGGCCATTTTTCCACAACTCAACATGAAAGGGTCCTATTTTGCGTGGTCCCAACCCTGGCGCATTACTTGTTGGGGTCTTCATATACACCATTGAATTTCTTCGCAGATGTATGTAGGTTTCCTCACGATGTTTTCCTTCACCGTAAAGCACTAGTGAATAGGTATAGGAGTTGCAGCAAGCAACGAGCAATTCGGCGCTGAGATCCGCGATAATGGTCACTATGATGTTGTATCACCTAGAATGAGATAGGGGCGATAGAGCACTAAAAATAAAGTTAGAGCGCGCTACTCACAACGATGAACGCCCCGCGCTAAAGCATCATCAAAATGTGTTGTTTTAAAACTGATTTTCGTAGTTTCATTTTTATTTGACAAAATCTATGTAAAAAAATGTTTTTCCTGCCAAACCTCTAGTGCGGAACTTGATTTACTTTCAATAACGACATTTAGGTTGTAAGTAGTTCCGTAGTATTCAGCTTAATAATATAATGAGAATAAGTGTTGAAACTAAACTGAAAAAAAAACTTATACATATATTCTAGTTATATTTTCTTTCTGATAACAATTCAAATGAAGAAACTAATTAAGACATAATCTTATTGCATTTTATGACAATATGTCTTATTTTAAAATGAGCGAACTTGCCGAGGATTCCTAAGTTTATACAGCATGTATATTTGATATAACTGCAAACTTTAGGGGGTCTTAGTACAGGCACTAATTAATATATTTATCGCAAAATTATTTAAAAAAAGCAATCTTTTTCTTAAGTGTAAGGAGAGACTTCGCCTCCTTATGTGTGTTCTATCGTCTGTACAATGGGTTGTGCTCTGAAGAACTGTTCGACATGATGCCAACGTCCACTTTTCATCATCGCACCGCTCGCCACCGACTGGGCGCTCATCCTCACACCTTGCAACCTAAATGGTCGCGCACCGTGCGGTTTCAGAGGAACTTCCTCCCGCGGAGACGGTCCGTCTGTGGAATGAGCTCCCTGCCGAGGTTTTCCCGTTGGACTACAGTATGGGGTTCTTCAAAAGAGGAGTGTACAAGTTCTTATTGGGTCGGCAACGCGTATGTGACACCCCTGGGGTTGCAAGCGCCCATAGGCTACGGTGACTGCTTTCCATCAGGCGGGCCGTATGCTTGTTTGCCACCGACGTGGTATAAAAAAAAAAAATCTACGTCTGGTTACAATATGCGGCTATATTTCATATACACACTGTATATCCTACGACACCATACCTACACTATGGGCAACGAGCGAAGATAATATGTCTGAGTATGTATGGGAGGCACAACAAATTACTTAAATCATATTGTCAACGAGATTGATATACCCATCACAAATTACATCTTTGTTTTTAGCCTGTGTTATTTGGATATAATGTACGTGAGTAATTTTGTAGAGCTGTTGTCCTGTAATGTAAATTAATTAATATACGCGATATAATTCGTTACTTTAATTTTTAAAACATTCGTCGGGTTAAAGGCAGAACCAACTATTTCCTTGAAGTTGGTTTTGACAAATTGTATTTCATGCCAGTGACATAGAATAGTATTTGCTAAAAGATGTTTTACCGAAATAGTTGGTTTTGCCTTTAAACCGTTTGTTCCAGTTACCTACGCAGTCAGTTGTCAACGAAGGGATTTCCAAGGGTTCCGTTCTAGATTTGATCTAAATGTCATTTGTTAAGTCAGACCCAGCCGGTTCCTTTTGGATATTTCACAATTTTCAATTTCTATCCACATACACACTCTCAACGTTTTGCTTCAGCGATGACATGAGATAATGTGAGATTGGGCTTCATTTTCAAATATATAAATCTATACAGGTTGTAAATCTAATACGAATAGTATAAGGCATAATAAATAAATTCAGATAAGTTTAACTTAAAATTATAGTAAAAAAATATCCACAAAATTCAACTCGCTCGATTCACATGCTCGTTGACAAGTAATTTCTAAAGCGGAAATATGAAATATGTTGCGGAAAGATTAATTTCTTTGTTGCATACTAAACTACATACCCACTAAATAAAAATAAAATAAAAGCAACTACTATAAGTAGAATAAACACAGTTTTGTATGAAGGTATAGTTTCCATCAGATATATCGGAGCTGCCACGGTGCTCAAAAACATCTAAACATGCAATGTAACACCATGACAATAGAGGGCAAGGGTCAAGGGCATAAATATGTAGGTATACACTTTTTTTATCTTATGCCGTGAAAATTAGGTGCAAAAGTGTAGACATATTTTTGCCCTTGACTGTACTCAGATGTTTGTGAGCGCTCTAGCCGCCCAGATATATCTGATGACGGCTATACATGCACATCCGACCTACTGTAGTATCTATTCTCGGGGACTAAAGACATTCTTGGGCTATTGACGAGTTGCGTTGTATTGTAGGAGTTCGGTTCAAACTTTCAAATTGTTTGTCCCAACAGACGTTAACAGAGTTAAGCCCCATTTAGATTGTTCCAGAACTAGCACGCAATTATCGTTACACTGCTGTATTTGATCGACGATTGCTTTCGTTGTATGCAACTAGTTAGAAATGTATCAAAATTGACATGTAACTAAGATAGAACAATGTACAAGATGCACGTGTGTGAATGTGCTGTATCTATGTATGTGAAGATATAGAATTACTGGAAATTTTCATGAGATAATTCTCATGCTATAGTTATCATTGAGAGCATTCTCTTCAGTTTAGGGATTATGACAGAATTACAACAGTTGACGATCGCGACCTTTGACGATCAAGTTACACACTGGCGACAGTATCAACTTATGAACTGCCAAAGGAATAAGCCCTAAGTCTTATCAATAAATGCGCAATCAACAATACCAACAACTCTCCGTGGGAATATTCTTAATTTCGGAAACTTCTCGTCAGTGCATTGCTAGTTCAAAGTATTTTCAAGGTTGAATTTAAACTTTCGTGTGACATAATTACTATAATATAATTAAACGGTTAAAATCACGAAACTCCAAAACATGTCTCGCGTAGTTAGGTAACTAAATACACCTGAGTTTAACAGTTTAATTATATTTTACAGTAGTTTCAAGGTAATCCCACTTTTAAACATAACTTCGATTCATATAGTTTTGTTGAACAGCCTGAAAAAAATACTGATAACATTAAGGCTCACAGCTTTGCAACTTAAAAGTTGGTCACAAAGTTACTGGTTGTACCTTGGTCAGTATGTTTTTCGGGAAATTTCTACACATTCCTTGTATTGGAATACTTCAAATATGACTTGTTATATTTTAAAATAGTTAGGATACCTAGATAGAATCCATTTTATAGAAATGGTAATGAAAATTCCCTATTTTTATTTTCCAATACAATAAATATTGAATACGTTATAAGCAGACATAGACGTCACTGTGGCAACAAAATTTTGCTAGGGACTTCCACTACATATTATTTTATCGATAAGTTATTTTATTTGACTCTTAGGGGTTACATTAAAAAACCCGGCATATTTATGTTTTCTTCAATTAAAAAGTGTATAAACGGAGACTTTGAAGCTGTTTTAATTATTAGAGATGAATTTCGAAAAACATTACATTTTATTTTTCTTATATAGTATCAAAGATTTTATAAACGGAGTTTCAGGTCTGCAAACTGTTTCTAGGTCAACAGGAAACATCCGATCAATTCTAGTGTTGAAATAAAGTATACTTTTTAGTGGCAAAAATGGTCGTATCTTTTATTGCGTTTACGTCGAAGTTGAACGATATGTTTTCGTAGCCTCGAGGGACTGTAGCCCTTAGTATACGTATAGGTGGTTTTTTGAACTTGATACCATACCTCCACGCATGCCCGAGATAAAGGGTCTTGATAGACGAACAGACTGACAACAAAGTTTTCCTATAAGTGTTCCATATTTTCCATTTGAGGTACACAACCCTAAAAAAGGAAGCCTTGACAATGAGGTCCCTTTTACCATAGATTTTAGTAGGTTTTATATTGTTCTAGTTTCGTTTCTATTAACAGTTCTAATGACAACGTTCCACTTTATGGAATTGATATAATCGATTTTATGGACATCTGTTTAATAAAGTATCATCATGTTTACATTATTTTCTATAAAAATGTACACCAGTACATGAGCCATGTACCATGAGCTACCGCTACGTTATTAACACGCGTTTGTTTTCTATCCATCCCGCTCGCCCTTGCGTATTGGTGCGAGCGAGCCGGATAGAATGCTCATGGTACGGGTACAAATCCGATACTTTTACTCTTGAGTTTAGAGCTACCTACAAAACTCTCCGCTATGTACATAAGGGCCGATAAAGGTATTTCTACTTTTGGGTGCACTGTGTAGCAATATGTATCGAAACCATCCCCCTTCAATTATGTATGGTCTTGTCTATTACAGCTTTAGGACATATTTTTGAGTATTTTCATCACACTTGCTTCTAAGCGCTCTATTGCTTGCATGCGTCGCGGGAGTTATATAAAAGCGAAATTCCTTAGGGCGTTATACAAATGTTAGTATGTCATTTCATATTATTTTGTCTTATCTTATAAATAACCAATTTTTTTTGATTGCAAATGTGATGAAAAACATTGTCATGCATCGCGGTCGGTAAGCGAATTACAAACATGAGTCATTAAAAGCCCCTAAGGCGACAGGCTTCTAACAGAGTCTCGTCAGTAATACCGTACATACCTGCCCTCATGCACAATGTACTATTATAAATATGACTAATATGTTAACATATGAAACAAATAAATTTGAACGTGTGCAGGAGATTTGCCGCGACCGCGCAGCAAAGGCGAGTACGTGTTCGTGATCGCGCAGCTACTGTTCGGATTGCTGTTGTTCGCCACGGTGCTGGGCCACGTCGCCAACATCGTCACATCCGTCAGCACGGCCAGGAAGGAGTTCCAGGGTGAGTTCATGTCATCTCGTGGACGTAGGCTTCTCTTATTAACTATGCGTATAGACGCATTAGGAGGTAAATGCCCATAATAGCCACACTGGGCAAGCGGATTGGCGATCACAGTAATGTGTCCACTATGATGTTGATGACGCTGCTATTATCAAACCGGAATCAGAAAGGGATTCGAAAGTACTGTTGACACAACAAATTACTCTGTATTTACCAAGAAAACAGTTGTTTATAGATGTAGTGTGTGATTAATTAATCTATTGTCTGTAAGTCTCTGCACTTTAACTGTGAATATATGTATATAACTATGAATATATCCTAGATTTACTTAAACACTGTTGTGTCAACAGTACTATCGAATCCCGTTCTAATCGCGGTTGGATAATACCCATCATCTATTTTTTATCAAATAATGACCAGTGAGTGACACTTCAATGCCTTAGTAGACTCTTACGACACCCGCAGGAGGAATTGGCTTGGTGACAAATGCATTCTTACTGCCATCACCACACGGCAGCCAGGGTGAGTTTTAAACAACCTAATGTTGAATTCAGTCCTTAAAACTTTAAATATATTGGTCGCTTAGTTAGGTGCTCGCGAAGCTCGCAAATTTGATTCATTCGAACCCTAAACCTCTAGCTGCGTAGTTAAGATCACTGCCGACTAGACTACGAATGGCATAAAATAGTAATAGCTACCAAGTTGGTCGTAGCTAGAAATTATCATTTAGGGCCAGGGTGCTTAGACAGGTTGCCAATCGCTAACGCTTAATCGTCAACCGTAAGCGAAAGGCAGCTAACTGTCGTTGTCGCACTGGTATGAAAGAGTGACAGAGAGGGAAAACTATGATACGCTACTAAGCGCTAGCGATTGGCAACTTGGCTAAGCATCCAGGTCGCTCTATATGTCTACATCGCGGATGCAGAATTAAATACGTTCGTAACTATAAGTTACATAAAGAACCAAGAATAGTTCTTACGATAGCTAGAAATGTACATGGCGTAAGTCTTTGAAACGAGGGATAGAATTGTGCGGCTTTAATACCGCTGTACCGCCTTTGCAAATCCTAAGTACTGAGCATGTGCAGTGCGGTGCCCCATTCTACCGGTATTTGAGGAGCTTATACATTTCTTTGAATATTTGTTAGGATTTGCTTTGAATTATTACTCGACTCGTGTAGAAAAGATGGCTAACATTTTTCCAGTAACACGAAATTCACAACATCTGCGCCGTACAACAGAATAGGTACAATAGGTAAAGGCTAAATATGGCGAGAGCTTTTTAACAGGGAACATGATAATAGTACATTACGACACAAGTGCGAAAAACATGAAATTCGAAACGAGTGGCGATGTTTTAAATCGACACGAGTTACGAATTTTGTTTTTGCACGTGTCTCGTGCTACTTTTTTTAGTACAGATGGCCCTACGAAGTTTTGGACCTGACGTAAAATGACACACTTCTCGCACTAGTGCCTAAAAAGGCACCATCGTTCGATATACGTGTAAAAACTTCTTTGTAACTCGGGTGATTGTCGCCCTCGTTTCACTCGGGCTCCAACTTTCAACCTCGTCGAAAGAAAATATTTTTGCACTTGCATCGAAATGTACTATTTCACTTCTCACACTCATAAAATGACGTAAAAATATAATTTATGGACTTATTTAACGATTTAACGTAAATCGCCTAATACGTTCATCGACCAGAGGCCAAAAAATGATGTAAGTACCTCCTTGAATTAAATTACCACCGAAATAAAAAGCACCTGTATAGTACGGTCAAACCGTACATCATTTTACCCTAAACTCGCAAATCAAGTAGTATCGATATCGCTCCGTTTTTGGTATGTTGTTTAGACACCATACGGCACTATAAAACCACATTTTGCAAGCAAAAAAAAATTGTGCTAGTTGCATAGTAGGTACGTGAAAAACTGCGAATTTTACAGTAATTTTTTAATTTCTGTTTTTTATTTAAAAACCTTACGTTTTTTGATATCAAACGTTATAAAGCTTTTAAAGATGAATAAATTTACAACAAGTTGAGCCAAGATGCATTACCGTTGGTCTTATAGTTTCAGAGATTCAAGACTTCAAAAAGTTCTATGTTTTGTAAACTAGCGTTATGTTGCGTTTTGCTAACGTTTTCGGCTTAATATCGCCTCACCTAATTATGCTACGAAAAACATGCAATATTAAAATGACCTTATAGCGCACTTAATATTCTTTCATTTAAGGGTAAAATCAGGTCAGTAAACTTTGTAATTGAAAATAACAACGCGAAATTCAAATGGCAGGTGGTCCACTATCTAAGTTTTTCATACAAATCGCAAGTCGTGTTGTAAAGCTGCAATTTCGGTATATTATAGGGATGTACGAAAATGCATAATACAAGAAAAACAGAAAAATAATTTCGGCATAGGACGTAAAAAACGGGAAAAAATTCGAACATATTTTAGTTTTTGACGTTTAGCCAAAAAAAACTATTATCTTTTTGATACGAATTGCTATAAAACTAAGAAAGAATATTAAATTTGAAAGGATTTGAGCTACGTTGCATCACTGTAAGTTATATATATTTTGAGATACAACATTTCGAAAAGTGTGATTCACCTGTCTAATTACAAAATCACTGTATAAGAAATTCCGTATAACTCCTTTCTTTATATTGTATGCTTCAAAATCTAAGCCATTAAATATACCGACAAGTAAAAAGATTCCTGTCTGATAATAAGGCTACTAAAGGTAACATAATAGAAGCCAATATTTTTTCCTTTCTGTGGAGCCACATTTATCTCGAGAATCACTGAAACGTTTTCATTTGCGACATCGCGTTGGTCGCTCGGCGGCCGTCGCTCGCAATTTATGATTTACTCGAGTAAGAAAATGAAGTCGGAAAGAAGGCCAGCCCGTTTAAGATTATCAGTGCTACGAATAGTTTTAAGAAAAGTGTCTGTAAAGCTTGTATGGGATACCTTTTTGTTTTTAAGAAAGAGGCTTAACGATTTGTGGAACATGCACGTCAACAAATGGGTCGATTGTAAAATCCTAATAAGGCCCTAATCAAAACAAAAATCACTATCGCGTCCACTGTGTCACAAAAATCAGTCAAACAAACTAAATGGTATGCTTGGCTTAACAACCTTTGGCAGTAGAAAAAGGCTGCAGATTAAAAAAAAATACCTTTATTTAATATCGTATTGTTGTTGCATAGAAAATTTGAATTAGTCGCCTTTTTTACTGCATTGTAACACAAAATTTACATAACTTCGCAACACAAAAATTATGTCTCTAAATTTTGGTTTCATTAAAGGCCTTAAACTATGTTTTTATTTTTTTTGCATTCGTCCCAAATGTTGTAGGAACACTTAGCAATTATGGTAATTTTACACCATACGATGATATGATAATAACATTTCGTAACGCCAACGTGGGAGCACCATTAAAACAAAAGTATATCACCTGGTGAACCACAATGGTGAAAGTTATAATCATAGGTATATCACAGATATATTTTATTCGGGGATAGCGAAATAACCCCCTTAGCCCGAACGAAGATATTTTTTTTTACTTGCAATGAAATTTTGAGATTGCTACTTCAAATATGAACCCAGAAATATCAAATCTCTGGTTCGAAGAAATTTGACATGTAATTAAATTTTATAAATACCTTGCAGTCCTAGGCCTGTAGGCTTATGACGGTCCCGTGTTTAATCATTTGCCATTGTTGTCGTCACGTTCTAACAAGCAACATACTACTAGGTAGGTACTTTTCGTAACATCATTAAACTAATACAGTTCTAAGCTCTCGATAAGTCACCTAAATGTAATGCTTTCTCTGTCATTACCAAGTGTTCTAGAATAGATAATACGAAAAGCAAATGTCTAAATGTCTATCAAACGGTCCTTTATTATTGTTTGCGGGCCGCAGCACGTGGCCGGCCGCGCCGGCGTGGCGCACTCGCGTTCCTTCGAGTAGTGAGTACGAGTAGTGAGTACGAGTACCTGCTACGGTTAGCGCGCCATGCAGTGCCAACCGGCGCATAGCTTCCTTCAGTGTAACGATAAATTAATCAGCTATCACCCTGGAAGTTGAAACATACCTTAACTACCCTAAAAAAACATGAAGGACTTTATCAAGCCACTTGTTGATGTCGTTTTTCGAATCCGTATTCATATCCTATCCTATCGTATTTTAGTAGTGTAACATAAGAAATATTTCTGTAATTATATCTTACTGCTTTTTTTTTCAATAATTGAACTGATTTACTATTTTAACGGTTCGGTTCATCATGAAACAATGAGCGAACGTTTTAAGAAAGAAAGGAACAATGTCAACAACTTTAATTAGAGTTGCAGCTCGGAGACGAAGACAATGCCGCGGCGACGGCACAGAATAGGCAAAATCCGTGACCTTCCTCCGCGATGCTGCAACGAAATAGGTCAGCGGCTTGAATGCTATTAATAGCGCGGCGAAAGTCGGGCGCCGCCCCATCCCAACGAGCGTCCCGCGCGCCCGTCATCGATCCGCCTAGTCGCCACCACGCTCGTTCCGTGTTCGAGACCCTCACTATTCGACAAAAATTGATCCTTTCACTGCCGCTTGCCAGTCAATTTGCGAGCGTGGCCAGATTTCAATCCGCTGTAATGCCTACAGCTCACTGTAACATCTGATTTGATCTTTACCGACAAAATGTTCATTGTAAACGTAGTTCATTTCGTACTCATTCCTGATGAAGTTAATTACGTGTTGAAGTTTGTGAGCAGTAAATAAACATTATGATCACATCACATTAATAAATACTAAAAATAATGACCTCTAACACAATGATTAATATACTTAATTTGATGGACTTGGGTACCTACTCAATCCTACTCTCCATCTAAAAAACTTGAGCGAGAAAAAAATACCATGTCGTGTGAAAATTTTATACAGGCGATATATTTAACAAAGCATATAATTACTGAATTATTATAACACAGATTATATGCGACACTTTACAGGGTACGTGAGCCACGGGTGACATCCAAACTTTCTTACCTTATAACAAACTTACCATAATACAAAGGAAGGGATTTCCTCTTATTTGTAATGAATAACTAGCTTAATTAGCTAATTTAATTTCGTACGTACAGTCGACATCAAAGATATAATATATTTACGGTTAAAGTGTCATATACATGTATTTAGACCACGAAGGGTGACATAGTGTTTCAAACTCCGATATACTCGTACGCGGTACAATCCGTTTCTAAAGTTTATCACTTTCATTGCCAACGAGTGCTACACGCTACGCTCGTAGCCGATCTCGTGATTTTTCCGCTTTGTAGCGAAAATGGACCTCCCACAGAGAACTCCCCTCGGGAGTTCCCGGCGCTAAATGTGTTATTTGTGTCCGTCATCACCGGCAGTCTTTGTATTAGCGGTATATGCCGCATTGGTTTTTTCTGCACGAATGGAATTGACCTTAAACCGATCCGACGACCTGAACTCGACAATTAGGATAAAGAAGCCTACATTGTAACACAAATATCTTACATTATTTTTACTGACATTTTCAATGTATTATGCGAGGAATCAGAGCCAATTTCGGCAGTAATAGAACCGTGCAGAAAAGTACTATATAAATCTTATTCCCATAAGAGACACTTTTTTTTGTATAATTTGGCTCTACAAAAACCACTTTCTGAGCATATGCGTTGCAAAATTTTATCGCGGTCATGTTAATTATTAATTATGTAACAAACTAGTGTTATCACAATATAGTTTTGCTTACACAATAAAGGCCTCTTGATATTCATTGTTACTCGTTACAAAGTTCGAATTTAATTCAATTTAACTTGTTCCCATTGAACTAAGTAGCGTCAAAGTTGCACGTGACGCAGTTTCAGCAGCTTTGCAGCAGTAGGAGTAGTAAAGTAGTTTAAGTAAATTCGAGATTGTAATTATTTCCGTCTGACGCCGAGTTAGTGCTTGACACATGAGCGCTCCATTTAGTTTGAATCGTAAGGAGGAGTTGGTGACACGATAGATTAAATACTAATTTCGATATTTGACATGACAGTCTGATAGAAATTTAATACTCATGTTCAATAATAATACATGCTAACAAAAATATGATAGGAACGCATGTACTCGCTTCCTCAATTTACCGGCGTAATAAATGTCGTTATCTGTAGGCACCTCTCACGCTACAACCTTTTAACGATGGATCGCATTTTCGACGCGTGTTATAATTAATTATTTATTGGTTTATTTTATGATATCATTGATACCTATGATGAGTTAGTTGGTCGAAGATATTTCTCGAAATTATCATTGGCTTAGATAAGAATAAGAAATGTTTATTAGGACAAATTTTAATTCCCTATTTAAATTGTTATTTCTGAAATAACAGAAAATTTTGACATATCAATTAATAGTTTATAATTAAACGCATCAGTTATTATTATATAAGTAATAAAAACTAACACGACATCTCGTAAGTTAACTCTTGTGGCATATTCAAATTCAAATACGAATAGACAAAGTTCGGTTTGTATTTAAAAACAAACACACTCTTGACCGTTGCGTTTTGCAGCTTACAAACTGTCACTAACGTAGCGTTCAAGTGTCGCATCACAAAATATCAACTGACTGAAATCCGATTTGCAGTTGCGTCGAATTCGTGACGTGTAGATATGCGATTAGGATTAATCTCAAATGCGTTGAACCAGAACTATTGCCCGGAATTACAAATGTGGCAATCTGCCACAGTTTGAACTGGTATGGTGTAGGCTTACTAGAAATAAAATTACGCGAATAAAACAGTTGTTTCACATATTGATATGTAACAATAATTTAAATTCAGTTGTCCACACGGATATTTAGGTAGTTCTGCCAGGGTTCGGATACCGGTTTGATTTCGTTCTTTTTCGTTCTTTGGTATATAAATTCTTGTTAATGGAGTAATTTAAAAATATGTAAAATACGATATTTTGAATGAAAAGTATAAAACATGTTAAATCATTGGGCTTTTTAGAGGTTTTCAAATAAACCGGTTCCGATCCCTGAGTTCTGCTTTTAACCTTTTCGACGTCACGTCAAATACGCAGTCACTCAAACGCCACGCCACCAAAGTGTCAAAACTGAATTTGAACTTCGTGCACTACTAAAAATCGATCACAAGATTTGAAGCATCGATGACAGTTGATACGCGGTGAAGTTAATAAAAGCCGTTTAAAAAGTACGCCACTTATTCAGATAGAATAGAAATACACACTGGTCAATGAATACGGATCAGGTGGTTTTTTTCGTGTCCACACGGATATTTAGGTAGTTCTGCCAGGGTTCGGATACCGGTTTTATTTCGTTCTTTTTCGTTCTTTGGTATATAAATTATTGTTAATGGAGTAATTTAAAAATACGTAAAATACGATATTTTGAGTGAAAAGTATAAAACAGGTTAAATCATTGGGCTTTTTAGAGATTTTCAAATAAACCGGTTCCGATCCCTGAGTTCTGCTTCTAACCTTTTCGACGTCACGTCAAATACGCAGTCACTCAAACGCCACGCCACCAAAGTGTCAAAACTGAATTTGAACTTCGTGCACTACTAAAAATCGATCACAAGATTTGAAGCATCGATGACAGTTGATACGCGGTGAAGTTAATAAAAGCCGTTTAAAAAGTACGCCACTTATTCAGGTAGAATAGAAATACACACTGGGGGCCGATTTTTGAATTTCTATCGCACGAATTCAAATTCCCGTTCGAATTCAAATTCGAATGTCAAAAATTTTCACGTCTATTTTCGAATGAAGCCAATATACCCTATTTTTGAAAGTCGTACTCGAAAAGCTAGAGTTTGATTATCGATATCTTTGCGATACGTTTCACGCAGAAAGTCGATATTTACCGGTTTTTTTAATATAATGTAATAAAGCTAAATTATGGCACACTGACGTCGGAATTTATATTCCAGCTAAAAATAGTAATGAATTATAACATATCGACGCTGGAAAGCAAACACGTAGTAACCAACACAAGGTCAAAAAATTTTTTATTGCACTTTCGGAATCTTCGATTTTTTCCGCGTCGATTGGTGCCATCCGCGTGCCGATATGATGAAAAACAAGGAAATTAGAAACTACAAATTTTCCCATTTTTCTTGAAATGTATTCTCCAAACACGTAGTAAGTAGCAAAAAAACCTCTGTTAATTAAATCAAAGCATTTACAGCACTTAAAACCGCCCGTTGTTCTGACGACGATGCTGGTTACTACGTGTTTGCCGCTCATAGATTTGAAAGTCTTGCAGTTACGCCATTTGGCAGGAAATAATATTTTGGCTAGCAGTATCAAATTAGAGAATCTTGTCTTTTACTGCGTTTACAAGGATCACGTAAAGCTAGCTACTTAATAATTACTTCACTTTTGTAGGGTGTAGGGGCTTAGATTCGCGCGCCTTAAAACGTTTTAACATGGCAGTCGCCGCTATTGCGTATACGCTTACGACGTCACTCAGTGCGGTCCGCGGAGCGAAATTGAGTCAAAGTGTTTGGAATTTTGAAACATTATAACGAGAATTTTGCCTAAAATGATTACTGATTAAAATAAAAAAAATTAAAACGGATAAACGCACGTATATTCATTAAATTTAACTTCATTCCGACGTTTCGAACACTTTATAGGGGTTCGTGGTCTGCGGGCGACTGACAATCGAGGAAATTTGATAGATCTACTTACATCAAAATAAGAATGATAAGTACAAAACTACCCACAAAGAATATACTAAACCACAGACATTTTAAGGGATGTAGATATTACAAATATTGCAAATGAAGCTGGTTATTCATTATTAGTATTTTCAAAATGAAGACAAAAACAAAATAAATAAACTACGCCGGTTCTATCCCTACACCTCTGACTTGAGAAGAAATCCCTTCTTTTGTATGATTGTATTGTTAGGAAGGTATCCCAATTTTGGGACCGGCAAGAAACTCAGCGGGACACATCTATTAAAAAAACATTTGTAGTACTTCTTAAGATCCACATGCACTAAACCGAAACATACATATTATTTACATACATACGTATTTCTTATTTGTAAAAATTGCCTGTACTAAAAAGCTCAATACCGTCGTACCCATTAGTCTCACGGTCTATGCGAGCCTGTCTGCTCCTTTATTAGATGAACTATAGGATCCCAAGCTGGTGATAGTGATAAGCTTGTTTCTATCCTATCCTATTAAAATTTGAATATTTCATTATCACAATGACCTCGCCAAGTGCGAGTCAGACTCGCGCGCGAAGGGTTCCGTACCATTATAAGAGATAATTTAATCAAACTAAAAATCGTTGATAGAGTTTATTAATATGCAATAAAATTTTTTTAGAATTTTATAGCACGTAGTTTAAAAAATAGAGGGGGGGGACATTTTTCAGACTTTGACAGCTGATATCTCAAAAACGATTAGCTTAAATAAAAATGTGATATATAAACCTTTATATCCTCAGTTACATGTATGGAGGGCCCCAACCCCAATTATTTTTTTTACAATATAGTATCACAATTTTGTAGCGGTCCATAAAACACATATCATTACCAAATTTCATCACTGTAGCATTTATAGTTTCTGAGTAAATCGGCTGTGACAGACGGACAGACGGACAGACGGACAGACGGACAGACGGACATGACGAATCTATAAGGGTTCCGTTTTTGCCATTTTGGCTAAGGAACCCTAATATTGTCTGTGGTTAAGTAAATTTTTCTTTGTGGGTAGTTTTTGTACTTATCTTTCTTATTTTGTTTGTTCGAAACATCGGGATGAAGTTCAATTTAATTAATATACTATCCGTTTATATACTTTTATTTCATGAGCAATCATCTCAGTAACCGAAGAAAATATTAAAGTGATAAATTTTATTAACAATGTTAGTTTTTTATTTGGACGTATTCAAAGTAGGCTTTTCTTTTGTTAGTATAGGTATATTATACAAAGTTAACGTTGTGTTTATATTATAATAATTAACTACATGATTATTAATGAAGATAACTGATACTGCAGATATAGACTGAGCAAAAGTAGTATAAAGATAGAATGACATACTTTTTTTGTCGTTTCTTCTGTCCAGCGTGGACGTTTCTTTATTATTTAATAGGATCTCATTATGTTTTCTATATGTAGGAACCAAGTTCATATTGCGTTTATATTATTATAAATATTATAATAATTTATCTTCATGGTTATGAATAAATGATTGATACTTTAGATACAAGATAAACAACTAAAAAATGTTATTAGTCTCAAACGTGCTAGATAGAAGTACTTATAGATTTTTTAGTTGTTTATCTTGTATAAACTGGGCTCAATTATGTTATACTTTGCTAAAACTATACATTTTATAAAAGTCTAATTATGATTTTTCAAGATAAAGGTATACTTATACGTTTCGTTTTTAATTTAATTATTTCATTTTTGATTATTACACTTCAAGTGGTTTGATTTTCATATTTAATTCCTTTAAGTCTCTTCTCATTTTTAACGAAACATTTGAAAAGTCGTGTGTTTTGTTTCGTGATTCCATTAAAGTCACTTTAAAAGTCATCCTAAAAATGTTGGCAATACATTTAATGCATTTGAAAATACTTACAATACGAAAACAAATAGTGTTACAGCACTGGGCTCATTGAAATTATCTAAAGCATGTGGTTTAACACTTTATTACCGTTACTTTTAGTAAACTTAAAGTGGGTTACTGCGTTTTTGCTATCCACAAAAACGATAGAAAAATGCTATTTCATACATTTGTTGACGTCGGTTACTACGTGTTTGCTAACTGTAAAAAAACAACCAAAACGTAGTAACCCACATAACTCTACTTGTAATAACTTATGGTGAAATTTATTTAAATGAAATTAAAGACAAAAAAAATGTGAATATTGTGTCCAATTTTTAATAAGATGTGTCCATAAATACGAAAGTTATGATTTTTTTTTCAAAACTCGGGAGGTTTTTCGGCTCTGGTGAACAATTTCATTTTTGTGGGTTACTAGGTGTTTGCTTTTCGCCGTCGATATTAAACATTATTTAACGGTTTTTATTATAAAAAAACATGTACCGCTAGTGAATCGGAACGTAAATCTACGATCAATGTTATTATAATCTATGGTGCACACAAACAAACATCAACAAAGGCCCTACCGCGAATCACGAACGAAGTGTTGCCTATATCACACTTACGTACGAATTCACAATTCACAAGTGCGAGAGAGAGCCAACACTTCGTTCGTGGTTCGCGGTAGGGTCTCAGTTGACAGACTTAACAGTGACACTTCATTGGAGTATCTACGTACTTATCCAATTTCTATTAATAGAATGGAATACGAATGGTCAACCGCAGTCGTTTTTGAACTTTCTATTACTCGAATCTCAAAAATATCATTTCATCGTTTTTATTCCTTTTCGAATGAAAGATTCGAGCGTTCGAATCTCAAAAATCGCCCCCCTGGTCAATGAATACGGGTCAGGTGGTTTTTTTCATAGTAAATAATGCAATCGTGCCGATTTAAAATATTTTTTCAAAATATTTGTAGTGTAAGTAAAATCTATTTTTAGTACAGATGGTGCCTGTGGTGCCTTTTTAGGCTCTAGTGCGAGAAGTGGGTCATTTTACGTCAGGTACAAAACTTCGGAGGGCCATCTGTACTAAAAAACGGCGTACGAGACACGTGCAAAATCGAAATTCGTAAGTCGTGTCGATTTAAAACACTCCCTATCGGTCGTGTTTTAAAACATCGCCACTCGCTTCGAATTTCATGTTTTTCGCACTTGTGTCGTATTTCCCTAAATTTATAAATAAATCCAAAAAAACTTTGAACTTGTCGTTAGGTCGGTTTGTAGAGATAAAAATGTAGACCGTTTAAGAAAACCACTTAAAATGTAGGGTAGTAAGAGTTTTTTAAATCATGAGTTCCTATTTTTATATCTATCTACGGAGTCATCCGACTCGGATCGGGTGAAAACTTCAGGGAAATTCCAATACAATCTGATGTTAAAAACGGTTCCTCTTGTTTAATAAATATTTGTAATCAGCATGATTCCAGTATTTTCTATGAAAAAAACCACCTGACTCGTATTCATTGACCGCGAGTGTACTAGCATGATTTTGCATACTCGTAGTTACTCCAATGTGGTATCATAAAGATGAGCAATTCGCAAAAAAAAAATATTCCGAACTCTTAACCATGGTCGGTTTTACTTGTACATAACTTAGTCCATCCATCATGTTCTGGCCGGTTTCGACCATGGCGATTGGCGACTGGAAAGTTGCTGGCTAGTGAGAGCGGAGATCTCAAGTGGCTTACGGAGCGGAGCCTATTTTGGCAGTAAAGGTGCTACCAAATGTATGGCAGTACTGCTCCGACAACACATTATAGATATTTTGAAAAACTTGATGATTACTATCGCAAGTCGTCTTTGGCCGTAAATACTGGGTAGGTATAGGTAGTATGAGTTCACCCCTCGGGTAAAAAATATTTATAGTACAATTGGAACCCTTTTTACTATCAGATTGTATTGGAATTTCTCTGAATTTTTCACCCAATCCAAGAAACATGGAACTTCATTGTCAGATGAATCCAAAGATATTAAAATAGCAGGCATGATAAAAACACTCATATTACCATATATGTTAGGTGTTTTTTTAGACGTTCTACATTTATGTCTGTACAAAAGAATGTAACGACCATTTTAACGTGTTTTTGGATTGAATGATAAATTCAAGGAAATGCCAATCAATACCTTATTTGAAAAAAAAAAGATTCTACCTAGACTACAAATATGTAGTAGGTAGAAAATATTTCAAATTAGCACGTTTGGATTCTTTTCTATGAAAAATTTCACCTGACCCGTATTCATTGACCGAGAGTGTATTCGAATAAATGTATATTTAGCTCGAACATGTTTAAGAAAAAATGTCAAAGTCTAGTAGGTAAATTATTAGATTACTTATAAAGTAAATTTTATAAAAATAACAATGCAAAAATAATCACCGGTCCTGTCTAATCAAACTATTATAAAATTAATTAGGTGTCATGTAAATTAATATAGAAAATAGAACTCTCCCAAAATTGAATTTCTTATAATCGTGTTTTGGATATACTAAATAATAATATAATTATAAATATTTGTCAAAACATTTTTAGTCGTTTATAGTATCTTAACATTTTTTACATATATAAATTGTATGTAATTTACATATGTAAATTACATGTATTAAAATACTTAAACGGGCAATCCAGGATTAAATCTTGTATTAACATTTGCAATTTAATATTAACTTTCAAAACTATACCGGCCTGTTAATGAAATCTGTGTATTGTTGACGTGAAATGTTCAGATTATTTTTTTTGTAGCCAAGCTGGATGGTGTGAAGACCTACATGCGCATGCGGCGAGTGCCGACGCACCTGCAGGTCAAGGTCATCAAGTGGTTCGACTACCTCTGGCTCACGCAGAAATGCTCGGACGAGGAGAAGGCGGTCTCGTGTCTTCCGGACAAACTCAAGGCGGAAATTGCAATAAACGTGCACTTGGACACGTTGAAGAGGTAAGTGTCCTGTAAAGTCCTGCTTCTGTCACTAGTAAACAGTTCTCAACCCCTTTCTAATTGGAAAAGAACCGGATCTCCGTTTCCTAAAAAATAATAAATGAGCCTAAATGTGTATCTCATACAGCTTGGGAATATTAATGCATAGCTACCACGACTTACATAATTATGAAATTGTATTATCAAATCATAGGAATGTCACAAGACTCACAAATCAATAGCCTTATTCTCATATTGCTCAAACTATTTATTTCAGAAAATCTTATTAACATGACAGCTGAAAAGGTTCAAATAAACTGAACCGTTTCAGCTGTCATGTTAGTTAGATTTTCTGAACATTACAATAGATCGTACAGTTGTGAACATCACGATCTATTCCGTTAACTAGTAGAAAACAAGAAAAGTTAACAAATCTCGAGTTCACGTACATTTGTAGTGTGATCTTTTGAAAAATTTTGATATTTTTTAAAGTATTTACGTAATAATATGTGAAAGACACTTCAAATGCTGTTGAAAGTCAGCCATATTTGTATTCTTTTTGTTTTCTATTAGCGAAAGGTATATAACTAATTACTAGGGTTAGGAATTTTGGTGGCATTAGGTGAACAGAGAACAGTGGAGTCGTTGCTCAATTTGTTCATGATTGATAGAATAATTAATTAATCAAAAATAATACAAAAATAATAATATATTCTTTTAACAGGGTTTCGCCCATTGTAAGAAGTTATGATTATCATATAATATTTATGGGCTTCGAGAAAACTAGAACCTTGAAAATCAAATAAACATATTTTCTCATATATAATTTTTTTTTATTGAATATTATAATTTTTTTTATTCTAAAAATAAAATTCATGTTATTTATTTAATAAATTCATTGATAAATCCAGCTTGAACTACATCGTTAATATTTCATAAGTTAATCATTTATTTAAGTAAATGTACTATTATAACATCGACTACACTGCTCTCTGTTCCTTAAATGCAACCAAAATCCTAACCCTAATAATTACCTATTACATTATCTAGTAAGAATCCGTTATATTGTGAAGATTATCTACATGTAGAATAGCTTACTAACGGTCGACGCGCAGTGTTAAAACTAGGGCTCACGGTACACGTGTAACCCGCCAAACCGGATACCCGTGTTCTTAAGCCCGACGGTACTAAGAACCCGAAATACACGAACCCGCCGGGTACCCGTGTCCGTGTCCAATACACGGATGGATACCGTTTACACGAAACCGCGTGCTACCCGGGTACCCGGGTACTTAAGACCGAACCGAACGGGTTCGAAATAATTGAGCAAAAGCAAATAAGGTCTATTATGAATGTAACCTGCAGCTTCGTTCGACACTACAAAACACTACCTGTTCAGGAAAGGTCAGCCGATATAACTTTTTGATGAGGTTTTATAAATTTCGACTCTATCTGTTACGCAATAAGGTCTATTTGACAAAATTAGCCTTTCGCTTATCTATCTAAGTCTCACGACCCATTCGTACGCTTCTCGTCAAGGACGTCCCCGAACCCGCGGACATAAAATGAAAACAAAATATAAGGACTTAACTTAACTACCTATAAATAAAACAATAGGCCTAAATCGCCGTCAGTGGGCAAGGTACCCAGAAGGCAGGCCGCATTCCCCCGTTGTATAGCTATACTTAAACGCTGTGCAAGGTACTGGCCAGCCCTCTGGTCGCCCGAGGTCTCCACACCAAACGCCGCAAATATGTAGCTGGTTCCTAAAGCAACATATTTGCAGCGCTTGATACTTTCGGCTAATGATGCCGCGGCGCCAGCAGCAACGCCGGTGACCGAAACATGGGACGGCGCCAAAGTGTCAACGCAGGTGGCGTCCCAAACTAGCGGCCGGCCCATGCTCCAGGGCACCAGCGTCATTCCGTCAGGCCTCTTGCAGTCGTCCCTGGCCAGACCGTTGG
Organism: Thaumatotibia leucotreta; assembly: GCA_025490895.1. Lineage (NCBI taxonomy): Eukaryota > Metazoa > Arthropoda > Insecta > Lepidoptera > Tortricidae > Thaumatotibia > Thaumatotibia leucotreta. Next base: position 52,921 of record JALPQI010008559.1, read on the forward strand.
GCTCTAGGACGGCCGGTAATTTCGCGCTAACAAGGGCGCGACGGATAACATAATGTTTATAAAGATTAGATACATCGTCCAATGCGATATTTTAATCTGTATTTATTTCTTATAAATGATAGATGTATTTTAATGTTTTTCTTAATATTTCGGACTTATCAAATATCTGTGGATAATAATTTATCGACGTAGCCTCCTCTCTAGTGCCGCATCATATGGTAGCGCTTTAGCCAATCACAGCGTGGCAAAGGCCCGACCTCGGAGACACCGAGACTCATTACAATTTCGCTTCGTTACAAATCTCTCTCTTTCATATATCTATGCTACCTACCATATTGTTGGTGAGACGTGTATGTCATTGTGTTTAAGAGTGTTATCTGGTATTTTACTATTCCTTGAATAACATTATTTCTTTTCCCGCAAAGTATTTACTACAAGAATAAAATCTCAATATTTTTAAAGAAGTAAAAACGACTTCAACAGGTTACCTACAGCGTTACACTTTATAAACTAATTATCGCCAACTCGTCACTTCATTATCATCATCATCATCATCATCTCAGCCATAAGACGTCCACTGCTGAACATAGGCCTCCCCTCTGGACCTCCACATGTACCGGTTAGATGCGACCTGTATCCAACGTGTCCCGGCGACCTTCATAATCATAAGGTCGTCTGTCCATCTTGTGGGTGGACGTCCTACGCTGCGTTTGCCTAGCCGTGGTCTCCACTCGAGCACTTTTCGACCCCATCGACCATCTGCTCTGCGTGCAATGTGGCCTGCCCATTGCCACTTCAGCTTGCTAATCCGGAGGGCTATGTCAGTAACTTTAGTTCGCCTACGGATCTTCTCGTCAATTATCGGATAGCAATAGCTTCGGCTTAGGTAAATGAAAATTCTTATTTTATAGATGATTAATACATAATAATTTAATACGAGTATGTACTTCTAGGATTTGAGGAGATCCCTCAATTCCACATGGTACCCACCATTATAACTGTGGCCTATCTGATTGTATGCTTGTAAAGTTTTGTGTTATTGGCCCCTGGCATTGAGCTAAACAAGTAGAGACGAACACATCACACTTTCGCTTGTATCACATTTTGCGTGAAAGATATTATAAATGACTACGAAACCAACAAAATCAAACCATAGCCGAAATGATGGAACTATCAAAATATATCTATCCCCTTTCCACTTAGCGTTTCAAATGAGCATCGGTAGATTGTCTGCCTTTCACTACCTAGAAGTCAAACAGGGACCCGGCCAATAACTGTGATGAACAGTTCAATCAATGTTTTTAAAATTATTTACTTCAAGTTTTTTGTTCTTAGCTAGATTGCTTTCATAATTAATATCTGGGTCATTGTGTAGTCATCTAAAAGGTACTTATTTACTGTTGACATTTAAGAGAGATACTGATTTACATTTTGAAAATATAATTATTTAATAGGTACCTGTATGTACACGATGATTTTGCAGGTGCTAGGACTGTAGGACCTCGTGCACGGCCAGTCCGGTATCAGCATACCGCCGTCTTAATACCTACTCGTTAAAAAATGTATATAGGTGTTTAACCGCTATGTAGCATGAGCTTCGTAAATAGGTGTCATTTTTTATAGGTTGTTGTGAATAGTTTGCTTTCATTCATGGTACAATCAAAGTTGTCAGCCTCCGTAGCCTAGTTGGTAGTAACTCTGCCTACGAAGCTGGAGGTTCCGGGTTCGAATCCCGGCGAGGGCATTCTTTGTGTATTTATTTATCACAAATGTTTGTTCCTTGGTCATGGCTGTCTATGTATTTAAGTATCTATATGTATCTATCTATTATATATATCGTCGCCTGGTACCCACATCACAAGCCTTAATTGAGCTTACCGTGGGACTAGGTCGATTTGTGTAAGATGTCCCAAGATATTTATTTATTTTATTTTTTTATTTTTAAATTTTTATTTATTTTTCAATGATAGCACGTAATTGTTCGTAATTATATTGTTAAGTTAGCCAAACAGATATTAACATTTCTATGGCTAACTTTCGCAGTGATTTAATTACGTACAAAAAAATTGCAATTCAACCATATACAGTAATTAGGAACATGGGATAGTATCATTTAAACTCGCAAAGTTTAACACTCTCACCTTCTCGATTCACCATCTAACTCTGCTATAATATTTTCTACTACCTAGTACCTCCATGCCGAAATCCCCACAAAATGTGGGAAATTCAAATATGAATTTACTGGCAACTCTGAACCTAACATGTTTACTACATCTATTTCAGTTAAATTTTCATATTATTTAGGTGATTTTTAATTCGATAACAGTAAAGAGACCTGTGAAAAGTCACACCGTGACTTTATTTGTGGTTGTGGAGTTCGAAGTGCATCTTTTAACTGCATATTTCGTCATTTTGGCGAAGCTGTTCATCGGACATTTGTCGAACAGTTACTAAATTGACATCAGCCTGACTGTTGCTTGCTACGAATCTAGAGGGTATAAATCTATGGCTCCTGTTATTTGGCAAAATATTACACGATCGCCTTCGTTGATTAACACGCATAACTAATTAGTCGAAACACTAAAGACTCAACAGCACGTAGTTAAGAACTTCCGTACTGGTCTTCACCAGTAGTTCTACCTCCCCCAGTTTCACTTATACATATACACTAGTACTAGTTACTACTAGTCCTGAAACATGAACACATTTTCAGAAAAATCTCCTAGAGCATCTAATCTGCGTCCCAAAACCTCACTGGCACGGGAATGCATTTATTTTACGGCTACTCTGTATATACAGTGTATAGTCTCTGACTGTATAAATTGTATACCTACTTTATTTAATAATATTTTTCACAGGGTGGAAATCTTTCAAAATACAGAAGCAGGATTCCTTTGCGAGTTAGTGCTGCGATTAAGACCAGTGCTTTTTTCGCCGGGAGACTTCATCTGCAGGAAAGGTAGTGTTCCTTGTTTCTGAAATCTGGTTTGATACAGTTTCATTATAACTGTGGGCTTCTAAAACATAGATGTGGTTTTCAGGTGAAGTAGGAAAAGAGATGTACATTGTCAACCGAGGGAAGCTGCAGGTGGTAGGAGATAACGGAAAAACCGTATTGGCTACACTCAAAGCGGGTTCTTATTTTGGCGAAATTTCCATTCTGAACATGGGCACGGCAGGTAAACAACTTGGTAAATATCTGGGGCCCGAGACGCCACGCCATTATTACTCTATTCTATTGTTTGTTGAAAAGTTTTCAAAAGCAAACGTTTCGAGGAGACGCTGCAATCAGGCCGAGGGAGCGGCCGCGACGCATCTAACAGGTTCTGGGACATCCATCGGCGGCGCCGCTGGAGCCCGCGCCTTGCTACCGCGCCCGCGCGTAGCAATGTGACGGGTGACAGGGTTAGCGCCGCCAAAATGTCAGCTGTCGTTTGTTATTAGGGAATGCTTTAAATTTTCACTAATAATTTTTCTCCTTTTGTCGCATTTTTGACTATTTTTGGCATATAATTCTCTTTACCTCAAAGGACACTCCTTGTCATGTGCAATAAACACGACTCTTATACCCACCTACTTAAAACATATATCATTTATTAGGAGTTGAAACTTGAATGGTAAGCTTCGTTGTCCTGATTTGAAGTGGAAGGGCTTGTTCTTAGATGTTCCTGTGAGGACTGGTAGCCTGAGCCTGCCGTTAGCTTCGTGTGTTTATGTTGCGTCGTTAGATTAATCTCCTTTGGTTGTATTGAAGGCAGTGTCCCCGATCGCTTTGCATCCTCCCTCAATACCTAATTATCATTGGCGTGACCTCTTGGTGCATGTAACCCCATATTATTATAAGTCTATAATATATTTACTTATTAATAAAGATGATTATTCTTCGTGCTGTCGGTTAAGTTATTATTATTTTTATTCTACCTAAAAGAAACCTTTTGAACTTGTAGTATTGCTTGGTTCCTTTACGGATTCAATTCATATGCCTAACAATTTTATTCTACTACTTGTACTTACCGTATCTATCTACCGTTTACCCGAATTGCTTTGTACCTCAATCTTACGTAATAGAGCACAACTTGGAACGTATTAGATATGGCTTTTTATTGTTACTTATAAGAAAAAAAAAATAGTTAATTATTTTATGGACTGTGAATGAACGTCATACCTCCTGATTGCCCCCTTCATTTTGTCTTGACTGTAATAATTGACGCGGTATGCTGTTTAATTGTATCTCTAACAAAGCTTACTTTGTATCAGCTCTTTCTTACTTTGTGATTGGACTATCTCTCAAAATGTATGTTTCACTTGAGCTTGCCACCGGTGTCTTCGGTCTCCCTATTAAACCCCATGACTTGTTTCGGCTGAAAGTTATCAGAAACAGCACTAGCCTATCAAAATATTTACTAATGAAAAATAGACGAACAAAAGCCGAACCGTGTCATGAGGCCGGCCCATTTGACCGGACACCGGTTGGCATGGAGTGTGTGGATGACACGTCGACAGGCAACCGGCGGACAGCATCGGTGCGCTCCGTGGGCTACTCGGATCTGTTCGTGCTCAGCAAGAAGGACATGTGGGACGTGCTGAAGGAGTACCCGGCCGCGAGGGTGCGCCTCGAAGCGATAGCCGTCAAGAGACTTGAGAAATATAAAAAGGCGCCGCTCGAAAAAGGTAAAATATCTTCACCTCAATATTTTAAATTAAATATTTAAATGTAACGTGATGTTCAAGTAATTTGTTTTGCAGTGGCAATGGGTCGGTGCCAGTCGACGCCCGGTCTCGTGGAGACGAGCGGGCGCGTGCCCATCGAAGAGATGCAGTTGCCTGCTGCGCACGCGGCGCCACCGCTGCACTCTTCACACCCGCCTTCCTACCGGGACCAGCTTTATAGGTACGGCAATGTACATATATTTAATTAAAAACTGTTTAATTCAAGGACGTACATAATTAAAACGCGCCAGGTTAATTGTTTTTTTTCTTAGCCTGTAGAAGGAATACCTAAACTAAACAGTTTCACAAAGGAAACCTCGGCCATGAGAAGGACTAGCAAGAAACTCAGTTGAACTTATCATTTCAAAGTTACAAGATTACGGTTAGCTGAGCTAAAAAATATATATTTCATACTATTCCGTGCGCCAGTACAAAACTAAAACAATATAAACAAATATGAGCGACTGTAAATAGCACTTGTTGTCTCTGGCACATAGCGTGAAACATGTTCGTTGTTTTATTATTACATTTATTTTTATAAATAAAATTCATTTTATCTAATAATATACGTGAGCTCGAATTTTAAGGTTTTAAGTTGCTCATAAGACCGAAATTGTGTTCTAAAAGTGCGTGATTATGAAATAATGCTAAACCATTGTCGAATAAAAATCGCAGTCAAATGATACTAGCTATACATTAGGTGGACCTTATGCCAATTGCCATAATATTAGATATTTTTATTGCATTCGAGTTTATTGGACACTGTGTAGTGTGTAGGTAACAGTGTTGTTGTTAGTAAGCTGTTAGTACCTACATAGGTACAGAAATTATTAACCATTATTCATGTCGGTAGCGATATTGAACCGGCCAATTTATTTAAATATTTGAACTAATGGCTCGGGCGCAATACGATTAGTTACGAGAATACTTAAAAGTTTTAAATTGCCAATGATTAACATTGACATGTTTTCAAGATACAGTAAAATAATTAGATTGACGTATAATGTAAAAAAATCGATAGGTCTGATTAAATGTTCAAAACAAGTATTAACTTTTCTGTTACCAGTTCGTCAGTAAGTCCTCTTCGTGTAGCATCTCCTGTGGCCTCGTGCGCGTCGAGCGCGCGCAGCAGCGCGGCCGGCGCGGGCAGCATGGCGGTCGCCTCCGTGGCCGCCGCCGTCGCCGCCAGCTCGGCGGCCGGCCCCCGCGTCATGCTCGATTCTCATGACGTGTTAGAATGTGAAATCAAGCGCCTCCGGGAACGCCTGCATACTGTCGAGACTGAAAATGCCGCCATGTCGGCAAAACTCAGTCAGCAACAGTGGGAGGTGGATCAGAGGTAATGAGTCTTTTTAATTACTTTTATGGTCTAATACGAATTTTTGTCATATGAAATTAATAAATGGATAATTATCTATTTACTATAACAGACTGCAGGAGATCGAAATGCAGATATGCGGCGGTAGTTCACTGAGTTCCCAGGAGGAGAATGAACGCAATCGAGAAAGCATTATTTAACAGCGCGCCTCGCCCCCGGCTGCGGTCTCGCGGCCGCTGCCGCCCCGGCCCGTGTTGCGGCTGTCCGCCGTCTTCTGATCTGCCCCTGTGCAGAGCCCGCGATGTCTGAGTGATACCACTCACCTACATTCTACATCACTAAAGTGTTACCTACCGAACCTTCTCGTACTCTCTGAGAACTTCCTTAGTACGAAGAAAAATGCAGTGTTTTTACGATGGAGAAAATAAATGTTATAATATTTAATACGAATTAACTTTATCAAATTTATACATATACGTAGTATAACGACTCGCTACTGTTTGTCGAGTGACCGTGGAGTGAGATTTTGCCGAGACAATATCGTAATGTAATGTCATTTAAGTGCATCGAGATGTGTCGAGTGCTGGAGAGTGGGAGCGGCGAGTGTGCTCCGTTATTCTGTTCAGAGTTTTTTCAAATGCGTACCTATCATTCTGGGAGGACCTTGATGCGTTAATTCTTTGTAAGTCAATCTATGTCGTACATACCTCGTGTCTATGATAACGACGTTTGATTTAATACTACTTAACTACTAAGATAAGAGTATGGAATAGATTATTATATACATATATATCGATTACATTTATAATGTTTTATTTAATTTTGCTGGTGTTGTTTATCACAAAATATTTACGTCTCGAATTTGAAATTACATTTTGAAAATATTGAACGCTAAGCATAGTTATCATTATTCAAATGACTATTAATGATTAACTATCAAAAGAACTAAACAAATATGTTAAGAAGTTTATGTTATTTCATACATAGAGAGATGGATGATATAACCCTATCCATTATATCTGAGCTTTAATTATAATAAACTCCATAAGACTACCACGTTCTATCAAGCATTTTGCAAAATAATTCAATACACATTAAAATTATATCGAACCGGGTTAGGGTGCGACTCCACTGACGCGGAGCGGAGCGGTGCTGTGCAAAATTGACCAATTACATACTTCAAATTCAAAACACTGTGATGCGGTATCATTGGCCGAGCTCCCACAGCTCCGCGTCAGTGGAGCCGTACCCTTTACTAACGTATTTAAGTCAATGATTGCTCGACATGTTTCTACCTATTAAGAGGGTCCTTGTCCGGAGAGTCCAGTTCGATAATATTTTAATATGTTTGAGTCTCACGTTAGTTATAATTCTTAAATCCAATACACCATTATGTTATCCCTTTGAAATGCTTGTACCAATGTACACTGTCACCTGCGGATCCGTCCTAGCGCGTTCCGTAAGTAAATAGACCGAACTTGCATATGAATTGATACAGTAGGGCAAAAATCTATCATGAACCTATTTCAAAAGAAAATGTATGTTTAGCTAAACCTGTCTTTCATCTAAAAGTATCAATAGTGAGTAAAATCTTATCTCCTTTTTCATAAAAGCAAAAATAAAACCTACCTGTTGAGCTTAGAAAGCAGAGTTTTCCGTAACAGTGAAGAAGTTTATAAGACACGGTGCGCGTGAGGGTTGAAAATATTTTGTATGGTTTGATGTATTTAAATGTGTTGTTCCTAACCATAGTTTGAAATGATAATGTCAAAAATTCCTCAGGTTTAGAGATAGTCAAAATATTTCGGAAACCCAGAAAGAAAACATTTTTATATATGATTTCTACTCAGAATAGAGAAGTCATTCAATCCTAATAGGAGAAAAACATTGTCTCGAAATTTATATACATTTATCGAACTTTCCAGTCCGTTACCGCAATACAAAATGTATGAAATAATGGTAACGAAATGGAAAAGCCCAAGTAAAAAAACGTACTACTTATACGGTACCTAATATAAAATAATTTTAGTAAAATTCATCCACAGGTATGTGAAACAACATGAAAACAGTGTCATTTTAAGGGAGCGATTCAAAACTGTGTAAAAAAACTTATAAAAAACCATGTCTAAGTTATTTTTAAGATGGAGACATGTAACGAATACTTATTACCTAAATCATAAATACATAAATTTTAGCGTTTTGGTAAAGTTTGGCTCTGACGGCGTTAACCCTTAAATTAGTAAATTAAAAAAAAGTCGTGCGGTCTAGTCTCTCTCGTCTTAAAAAAAATGTGGGTTGAAGACTGTATTTGTCAGAAGGGGATTTGAAAGTACTGTTGACACGACAAATAACACAACATTTACCAAGAAAAGAGTTGTTTATAGATGTATTGAGTGATTAATTAATCTATTGTCTGTAAGTCTCTGCGCTTAAACTATGAATATATGAATACAAAATGAATATATCTTAGATTGATTTATAAACTGTTGTGTCAACAGTACTTTCAAATCCCATTCTAATCGCGATTTGAAAAAAACCCAAATACGGCTGCTTTTGTGCTGATAAACTTTATTTTGCTACAAACCCAAAAGTTTGTGGAACGCTGCTACAAAAAATCTTTCAGGGTTTACTGGCCGTTTCCTACTGGCAGAGCTATACTCGTATTCTGGCCAATCAGCTTGGCAATGAAAAAAAAACATATTATTCAAATTTCTTTGGAAGATGAACTCTTTGCGTCTACATATTTTGAATTATCCGCCCTTTTGTAGTGACAGTTTGTTGACCAGTATTATAGTACGGAGAAAACATATTTATTGAGAGAAGAATTTGTAACACCGTGAAAATATTTTGTATTAAAATACAAAAAACTTACACCGTGTTGAAATTTTGTTCTAATGTGAAGGGTGCAAAATTTGCACAGGCTTAATTTTATTAGGTAGTAATTTAATTTTTTTTGGAAAAATTACTTTTAGTTGAATGTGTTAGCATTTTTGAAATTTGAAGACTAACGGGGTTAAATTGGAGTGCAAGGTTACTGTAAAAACATCTATTTTTAAGATGAAACTTATAACTTTGTGGACTGATTTATTATTAAAATATAAGAGACGTAGCGAGGATTTCACCCCCGAGGGTGTTAAATAACGACGTAAATTCTATACGGGTAACATTTAGTTTTACCTTTAAACTTTGTAGAAAGCTTCCCTGACAAAAATAAAACATTAATCGTTTTTTTATCTCTTTTCTGGGTGGGTTTGCATTACAATAATATTGAAGTATAAAGTTTTGATGGGGTAAAATTGTTTTTGAGATTAAGTCTTAAAATTTG
>JALPQI010008560.1:0-46188 GCA_025490895.1 Thaumatotibia leucotreta
ACTACCCAGCTAGCACAACTTTTTTTTGCTTGCAAAATGTGGTTTTATACAGCCCTGTGGTGTCTAAATAACATACCAAAAATGCAGCGATACTACTTGATTTGCGAGTTTAGGGTAAAATTATGTACGATTTGACCGTACTAACATGCTATGCCATTAAAATTAATTTCGCAAACAAAGTTAGCTAAATTTTTTTCGTGAAAGTACATCTCAAAAAGAGTTATTATAAAATAAGTTAAATGTATACCCATTTTCCCTAATGTCCAATATATGTGAAAAGGGGTACTAATTTGGTTATATTTCTAAATAGCATTTATTTCAGCCATAAACCAATGACGGCATGTGAAAGAGCGCATTGTATTTACTCAAAGTACATTTAAAGTTATTCTAATTCTTTAGCCATTTCGGCACAGTAATTTTCAATAATTTCGCCAATCGTTTTTTGGCTCTCCTGTAAAGTGGCAAATTTCGATTTATACCCCTTTTCACTAGGGTGCCAGAATAGATGAACCAACTATGTGCATATTCGAAATCGAATCGATTAAATACAAAGCAAATAGGTATATATTATATGTATAATATAAACAAATCTTTTACAAAAACATATTCTGAAAGATCCTCGCCAAAAACTCCGTAGAAACAATCATTTTCATAATTTTAATTGGAACTAACTAAACAGTAATTGCAATTGTATTAATAGACGAGAGAAGATTATTCATGAATAAAGCATATTATACCTTTCTATACAGGACTTAAAAAACAAAAAATATAGCCTTTACATATCAAGAACAAGAACTACAATTATTTTAATATAGGGTACCTAGCAAAATTGTGTCCAGTATTGTGTGCTATAAAGAAAAGGCTTTGACTCGGCGTATTGCTGCAAATCCCCAAGGCCCAAGGGAGTGATATTTTTTCTTAAATATATAAACTCCCGGTCTCAAGACCAGGCAGTACAAGGAAAAATAAAACTATCTTACATGTTGTTACAAAGGAATGAACTTATTAGAAACTTACTTATAACATGTTACAAAATGTTGATGCTATACATCGTTAAGTTGATTTGTAGAACCGTACTGTAATCGAAACATAATAAATATCATATAGATACCCTCAGAAGAACCTAATTTTTTTTTTTAAATTCTAACGTTTTAAGCGGCAGTCGTGTTTTAAATTTTTTTGAATTATTTTATTTCTTTGACACCTTTTAGTGTCTCTGGAGATATGATGGATTGACAAATATTATATGGATTTTTTAAAATAATAGTCCAATAATGGTGGCGCCGTGGAAAAAAAGAATCCCGAGATAATATGTCAGCGAAGAGCGAGCTTCATTCCCGGAAGCCTCGTGTTGGGCCCGAAATTTCACCCCTGGTGCTCGAGCAGGCCACCTGAAGTAATTCAAAGGCGGAACTGTGAAAAAATTGAGCTATCAAGCGTTTAACTACCCCAATACTTATATAAATAAGTCCAGCTTGAGGGCCAAAAACCAAGCGCACGAAGGGCAAAAGCCGAGCTCCGCGTAGGGCCGAAAGCCTGGAGTATCACGGTCAGGATGCTCTCAGTGTGAGCCCGATGCCAGGCGGTACAACTACCCCTCCAATAAACCTTGCGTTTTCTTTACGCACGGAGCACGGCCTTTGCCTTTGCCTCAGGATCGACTTATTTAGATACTACGATAGTTAAAAGTTCGTTAGCTCGATTTTTTTGCAGCTCGGCCTTAGGCTTTTCATTTACTTGGAGGTGACCCGCTAGGGTTCTCGAAGTGAAACTGCGTACCTGCGGCTCTCTGCTAGGTCGGTCTTCGGCCTCCCACCCTGAAACTCACCCTCGTTTGACATATTATATTGGTTTCAGTAATGTCTCGGCCCCGACACCCATGTGGCCTACAGCCTCGCCCAAAATTAATGGGATGGGGCACTCCTTGCCCCCGGAGTGAGGTTTTGGACTTTTGGCCCACCACGGGATCAGCCTCCCTTCCTGGATTACGAGTTTTTCTTCCGCAGATATTCTGGATTTTGCTATATTGTTTTTAACGTGACATGACATCACATACCCCATGTTACTCGCGACGACATGAGAATTCTAATGGTACCTTCACCAGGGATCGGAACTGGTTTTTTTGAAAAACCTCGAAATAGCCCGATATTTTAAAATGTTTTATAATCTTTATGTAGGTAGTTAAAATTCTATGTTATTAACAACATCGTATTTTGAAATTACTCCATTAACAAAGGATTTATATACCGAAGAACGAGAAAGAACGAAATTAGAAACGTTCTTTCATATGGAGAAAACATCTGTATCCGATCCCTGCCTCACCTTCTGCCTCACACATCAAAAACGGTTGAAATATCGCGAAGTTCTGCTTATTAAAGAAAATCACAAACAAAGAGGCTAAATACAATATGTATTCTCCTTTTGGCAGTCATTAGTTTTGCAGGTTACATAGTTATAAGTTATAAAAAAAAAAATTCATTTTCGTTAGATAAACTTTACCTGAACTAGGTACTTTTTTGTGTCAATCGAATTGAATGCTATCAAAAGTATCTATGGATAAACTGAATACCGTAGTTTTCTCGTTACAGTTGGGATTGATATAACTTTTAACGAAGGTTTAAATTAAAATGAAAAGCCGGCCAAGAGCATGTCGGGCCATGCTCGGTGTAGGGACTGTAGTTGTTCAAAAACGACTGGACCAATTTTGTTCGAAATTGTTTTGTTTTAAAGTTTTCTATAAGCCTATTCATACCCGAAAAAAATGTATATCTATATTTTTTTCTACCACTTTAGGCACTGGTCTCACCGCGAACTACTAAGAGACACGGCGATACTCGCCCGGCGGTGATAGCTGATAACTGGGCGAGTATCGCGTATCGCCGTGTGTCTTTTATTTACACGGGAGTGCATAATTTTATTGTTCGTGTTTATAGCCAATAGTTCACAGCTTAGTAGCTCGCGGTGAGACGAGTGCCATAGCGGCGTAAGTATTATGTATAGGTACCTCCTTGTTCCAAATTCCAGATTTCTGGTACTAACGGCCATTGAGTTATGCTGCGGACAGACGGACATGGCCAAATTATAAGGATCCCTAGCTTACTACGGAACCCTAAAAAGAGGTTTTTATCATAGTTTCCATAAAAATACTACAATATTTGTCTCATTTTTGTTTTTCAAGTCCTCTTCCCTTTGTAATGAATATCTCAGAATGGTCGCCTTCCTCACACTATTACGATTACAAAATACTTATGCAAATATTTGATATAATAATCATTGTATTTCAAACCAGTAAAATTTGTAACGGTGGGCAATGTTGTAGCATCTGACGATTCTTAAATAGCGGTATAAATATACTTAATATTCTAACCTCTTACATGTTATAATGAGAGGCCATCAATCATAAATGTGGTTTTAAGAAACGAGCGAAGCGAAAGGGGTTCCAGTTATTTAGGCAATGGCGAACCGAAAGTATCTATGTAGGTACCTACAAATTAATTCAATACTTTATCTAAACGCAGATGTCCAGAGGGGAGGCCCATCATGTTTAGCAGTGGACGTATTATGGCTGAGATGATGATGATGATAACAAAGTACTTGCTAGTATCATAAAAGGTGCACATGATATTCGAATTCTGTGATTTTGCTTTATTCCTATGTAAAATGAAATGAGAGTGACATCTGATAACCACAGTTACCAAAAGCAAGTGAGTGATTGGTTAGCCTACTTTGGAAGCTACGTAGGTACATACAATCACTAGATTTCAATTACATTGACTACATGTGAAGTGAATAATATAATGTCAATGTGACATCAGCCTTATTGACACGCTTATTATTATTCATTTTAGTTTTAGGGGCTATTACTTCCCTGATTTTTGATAGGAGACAGGCAGGGACAACACCGGTGCTGGCGGCTCAGGAGTGTAGAGAGGTGTACACTGGTTTCTGCGCAGTGACTTGTGATAGCCACTGCACCAACTCGCGACTTATGCAAATTTACACTCCAAATTTACCACCCTTGGAGAATATAGCTCTGACGACTCCTCTCGCTGGACTCTGGACGGCCAATTAAGGCAAGTTGAGAAGCTGAAGTTGAAGCTGAGTGTCCTACGGATTCCCTTGGGGTTCCACTCCTACTGACGAAGACACGCCGGAGGCGGGACCTTGACCAACTCTCAGGGGCACTACCCCAAAAAATGTTTCATTATGTGAATGCAAAATTTAAAACACAAATAAATCGTATCTTTACTGATTCCTAAAATATTGTAATAATAAATAAATATAAAAAATAAATAGGTACATATAAATAAATATGAATTCAAAGAATTATTAAAGTTAAATCGGTAATTCCGAAAATCACAGTAAAATCACTCGTAATTACATCGTCTTCAGTGTTTCGAAATCACCTGGCGTTTTTTGACATTCGTAATTATTCCAATGCTCGCTATAGGAAATGTTTACTAAAAGTATAATATATTTCCTGAAATGATAACCCGGACTAAACATAAATTCATGTAAATTATGAATTCCTAGAATGATAAAAAATAAATTGCGAATATAATTCATATTGCGACAAATTATATATATTATAATATAGTTCCTGGAAAGCTAATCTCATGAACGCGTACTATGGCTCACAAAGTCCAATTTGACCGTTAATGTCAGGTCATACTGCACAATAACGCTGCCTCAGGTCGTTAAAGACATGTGCGTGAGGCGGCGGCTTAGGTCGACACTATCTTAGTAGGCACTCCCTTGTAATTTACCTTTTCCTACCTTATTCAATTCTTCCGATTCTTCCTAATGTACGTTTAACTACCTACTAAAAACATTTTATATAAATACTAGCGACCTGCCCCGGCTTCGCACGGGTACTATACCTACCTACAAATAAACCTTCCTCTTGAATTACTCTACCTACTAAAAAAAAATCTCATCAAAATCCGTTGCGTAGTTTGAAAGATTTAAGCGTACAAAGGGACATAGGGACAGAAAAAGTGACTTTATTTTATACTATGTAGTGATAGTGATGATGATGCACGCCATTTAACAACTATGGTAATCAAGTACTATGAGCACACGAGTACACCAATAGCTCTGAGCTCTTAATTACTCAGTACCTACATGTAGGTATTAAATTGCAATAATAACCTACCTTATCTTAGTAAGTACTTAGGTACTAGCATTACATTAACTTAATTTTTTTGGGCTTATCGCGGGTACAATATCGACAATCGGATAATAATAATAATCCTGCAAATAAAAGGAAGCACGTAAATTATACCCGACATGTTTCCTGAAATCGTATTAAGAACCCTACTACGCCAATAATGCTTGTCGCTGATATTTGTAGCAGTAACCGTACCATTAGCTGCCGTCGCTTCATTAAAGGACTTAGTTTCAGTCTGGCTCGCTCGCACCAATAAGGCCCGGCCACAACAATGATCTAAAGGGCCCGGCCACGACATTGTTCTAAGGCGATCAGCGGCGAGCGAATCCATAAGTTGGAACGAGATACCGATTTGGAAACTCCCTCTCGCTTGTATGGTTTTCCGCTAAGCCGGTCGCCTTAGAACAATGTCGTGGCCGGGGCGACCAGCGGCGAGCGAATCCATAAGTCAGAACGAGATGCCGATATGGGTACTCCCTTCGCACGTATGGTTTTCCGCTAAGCCGGTCGCCTTAGAACAATGTCGTGGCCGGGGAGACCAGCGGCGAGCGAATCCATAAGTCAGAACGAGATGCCGATATGGGTACTCCCTTCGCACGTATGGTTTTCCGCTAAGCCGGTCGCCTTAGAACAATGTCGTGGCCGGGGAGACCAGCGGCGAGCGAATCCATAAGTCAGAACGAGATGCCGATATGGGTACTCCCTTCGCACGTATGGTTTTCCGCTAAGCCGGTCGCCTTAGAACAATGTCGTGGCCGGGGAGACCAGCGGCGAGCGAATCCATAAGTCAGAACGAGATGCCGATATGGGTACTCCCTTCGCACGTATGGTTTTCCGCTAAGCCGGTCGCCTTAGACCAATGTCGTGGCCGGGCCTCACGACTGGCGGCGAGTGAATCCATGAACTGCCGTCGCTTCATCAAAGCGGACTTACTTTCAGTCTGGCATATACGAGTATAATTATTAGAGGCTGCGTGTATTTTCAATTTTTTTCTAGCACGACAAAACTAAATCTTCTCTGTTTTTCATAAATACATATTTTTATGACATAAAACTATGAGAGGATATCATAATATTATATGAGACGAGGCCTATGCCCAGCAGTGGGACATTATACAGGCTAAAATATTTATTATTTATTTTATACCTACGATAAACGGATAAACTCGCGTATATTAATAGTACCTACCTACTTACCTATCTTTCTTATTTTGATGGAGGTAGATCTATCAAATTTCCTCCATTGTCAGTCGCCCGCAGACCACGAACCCTGTAAAGTGTTCGAAACGTCGGGATGAAGTTAAATTTAATTAATATACGCGAGTTTATCCGTTTATTATAGTTTTATTTCATTTGTTATCCTCGCGATAACCGAAGAAAATATTAAATATTTTTATTTGTAATCAATAAACAAAATCATGTTTTACACTTTCATTATATTTTTACCTGATGTCTCGAGTAAAAACAAATAATACAAATGATCCCAGTATTATTTTTTCATGATAGCAGCAACCGCCCTGTCATGTGATTATGTAATTTTGTTTGTCGTGCGATTACATAGGTAATCTTATTTTCTTTGACACTTGTCAAAGTAAATAAGATTTGCCAGAAAATGGAAGACACGCAGGAGTTACCTACAAATTATTTCAATATTTTCGACTAGCATGTTGAGAACGTAAGGGTCTCCCTCCAACCCATGTAAAATTGAGATAATGATATTGGCTGCGACCATATACACCGTGTTTTTATTGATTTCCGTTAAATTGGATAGGTTACTTGGGACATTAATAGAAGTTGCCTGGTATATAGACTTTAGTTAATTTCGTAAAAAAAAAATTTTGTCGTTTTCATACTACGAACAAATAAAACATGGAAACCGCACGCCATACTAAATTTCCTTTTAAAAACGGTCCTGAATTTTAGTTCACAAATGTCACCCACTATTCAATGCATCACGATATAGAATTTCCATTTCAACCAATAAAAACTTAAACCGCCTTTTAAAAATAGTTGTGATTGGTCCATCAAAGTTTTGATTGGCCATTTTCTATAAACATTTGTCAAAGATGTTGCGCCGAAATATGCGCGGTGTTATGAAAAGCGCTATGTCCTGCCCATCTTGGCACAATTGAACAATTGGATTGTGGGGGCATTTTTGAGCTGGCGTTAGACGTCCATGTTATATAGGGTCGCAGTTTTCATACATAATAATTGTAATGGCAAGTGTGAGAGAACCTTAAGAATAAGATCTCGGGCGACTGACGGCTGCTGACGGCACATGTCAAAATAAGTAACATTAGGATGTAATTAAGGTTGCAATATATTTGTTCAGTCATTAAATTTTTTTTAATAACTCAATAACAGAGAGTTAGGACACTAGTTTCTTAGAGAAATTGCACATAGCACACATAGCGCCTTTCTTAAGACCGCGCATGTTTCGGCGCAACATCTTTGACAAAATGTTTATAGAATATAACCAATCAAAACTTTGATGGACTAATCAAAACTATGTTTAAATGGCGGTTTAAGTTTTTATAGGTGGACATTGAAATTCATTACCACTGATGCATTGAGGAGGGGGTGACACTTGTCAAATAAAATTCAGGACCGGTTTTAAAAGGCAATTTAGTATGTCGTGCGGCTTCCATGTTTTATTTGTTCGTAGGATATTGATAAGTAATCGTTTACAAGCATTCTTCCTTTACAAGCAGAGAGATAAACACTGACTTTTTTAGTGGAGCCGGTTACGTGCTCCACATTTGTTATAAATTAAAGTAAGTAGAGTTACTATCTAGCATGTAGGTGTTTTGTATGACCTACATTACATAATAATATGTCTACAAAGTTAAGTTTGCACCCATCCATTAGGTATATAAGCAATATGAAAATTCAATAAGTACGGTTGAATTGTATTTGAAATCACCATATAATATACCTACAGTCAAAGACAAAATAAGGTGTACACAAAAATGTTCAAAAATAGGTCCCAGTGTACTCTAATTCTGTGTCATTAATCAGAACGTCGTAACATACCTATTTATGAGTGGATTCTTTCGATAAGGTCAATGCGGGTACGACCGTCTATCAGGAAAAGCCTACCAACTGATTTCCACGCCAAACGCAACAGTAGAGACGCATATAAATAAATAAATAAATATCTTGGGACATCTTACACAAATCGACTTAGTTACCATGGTAAGCTCAATTAAGGCAATGTGGGTACCAAGCGATCCTCGCCGGTTTTCGAACCCGGAACCTCCAGCTTCGTAGGCAGAGCTACTACCAACTAGGCTACGGAGGCTGACGGACATTCCTTAAAAATGAAATATGCCGCACTTACCCACACTGACCTTACTTATTTTTGCACTTGACTGTACAGTACATGCCATTCCTGACACGAGCCTCGTCTCATGTATGAGAGAAAAGCACTTAAATCTTGTTTATCTATATTAAGTACTTATACTTCATGATTAATTGACATCAGTAGCAGGTGAAACAAAAGGACAACGCTTAGTGAACCAATTAGTTTCAACGGCGGCCGTTCAAAGGGCTTACGACTAACGATTATCAAGACGACCCTAAGTAATATCGTTATTTATTATAAACGGCTAGTGGTTCATAGTCAAGTACGAAAATACAGGTGCATTAAGCCTTTACTGCACGTTGTTTCATATAGGTATGGAAGTTATAAATTCTATTTATTCTATTAGGAGCTGTCCAAATCAAAAAATTTTACATTTCATAATGTCCATGCGTTAAAAGGCTAAAATTACTCAAAAATATCCGGTATCATACACCGTACAAGTACAACATTGCTCAGTGCATTTGTCAGCCTCCATAGCCTTGACCGATTCTGGTTACGGCTGATTATTGACAGATTTGAAAGGGCTTTATTTACGTGCTAGTGGAGAAGTGGCTTCTTTTAATGGCCAAAACGGAAGACCAGCGCTGGCTCTGCTGCCAAAATGCTGAGTTTTGGCCATTTCGAGACAAAATTTCGTGTTCTTTGTTTTGTTTTGTACTCTGATAACCCTGAAACTATATTTACTCTCCGGGTTGGGGAGGGCTAGTCAAAAAACTTTTAAAATATCCCTTTTCTAGGGATAGCTCGCATGACCAGTCATCCTATATTAAAACGCTTTTACTCCCTGTTCGTAACTCCAAAGGGTTTTTATTGTGTTCCCTTGTGGACAATATGGTAAATGGACTGTACAGTCGAACAAATTGCTTTCCTTAGTATATATGAATATAGTTTTTTACTCTTTATTTGATTTCGTGTACAATTTATATACATAAGTACCTAAATTAAATCTAACTAACCTAACCTGTATATAAGATTGACCCAAGGGTCAACCAGGGTTGTTACAAGTAACATAGTACCGAGATAAAATTTTACTTTACATACAAAATTAACAGTATATATTACATCATCAGCCAATATAAGTCCACTGCTGGACAACGGCCTCTTCTATTGCCTATGCGTATGGGAGCATAGGATGTAAATGCTCATAATCGCCACGCTGAGCAAGCCGGTTAGCGATGGCAGTAAAAGCCCGGCCACGACATTGGTCTAAGGCGACCGGCGGCCAGCGAATCCATGATTTGGAGCGGGATGCCGATATGGGAACTCCTTCTCACACGTATGATTTTCCGCTAAGCTGGTCACCTTAGACCAATGTCGTGGCCGGGTCATTATGTTTTCCATATAAAGACGCTGCTGATCATTAAAATCTTCGATAAATAAAATGGTCAGCGACACTCCCTTAGTCGACTCTTATGATACCCACGTGATGAATTGAGATGGTGACACAATGTATACTTATCTATGAGTACTGCCGCCACACGGGAAGCATGAGTGCCATTTGGTGAGCTTAGATATTTAGTGGTTATTTACCTCATCATCATCAAGGAACAAAATAGTTATTTATTATACAAGGGGGCAAAGTTGTTGTTTAACTGTCGTGCCAATATTGAGACCTGAGCTAGCGAAAGATTCCAAAATTGAGCCACGAGCGTAGCGAGTGGTTCAAAAACTGGAATCTTGAGCATTGCGAAGGTCTCAAGGCACGAGAGTTGAACAAACTTTGCCGCCAAGTGTAATACAACTTTTTTCCCCTCACTATCGCGAGGAAATATGATTACAAATCTCATCCAAATGTAAATTAACTTAAAGAAACTATTTAAAACTCAATGTCGAAACGTATCGTAGAATAGAGTTACTTATGGAACGTAAATATTGCCAATGGCTTACAAAGTCACATGAGAAACGACCAATTTAACATGTGAGCTCCGATTGCGCATGTTTACTACGGTCATACAGATCCACTTATACTAGGCATTAGGGGGCTATAGGAATTAGAGAAATGTCAAATTACTTTATTCACAAGTGTGTAAAAAGCGTTTTTACCCGCTCGTATTAAAGGATAAACGAGCGCTTTACGAGCTAGTGAGGGGAAAAATCTTTTTCTCAAACATGCAATGAAATATTGTCTTTACGTTCCTTAAAATATACTCGGAAGTTTCGCTTTTAGGGCGCAGTAACTCACTGGGACAGAAAAGGAATTTCATAACACTTTCCTGGCCTAGGCTTGCAAACTAACTTTTTTTTAAATTTCGACAACATTGTTTTTTTTTGTATTTCTTTGTTTGTTTGAGAAAAACACTATGCATGCCTCGGCGTGAAAACGGATTCCCGGCCTCATTTTCCCGGCCTCTGGTGTAATGTACTATAAAAATCTAAACTTCCCGTTACATGATTTATGTAGCATTCATAGCACAACCAATATTTAAGTATATAACAACAATCAGACGCACCAGGATGCTTAGCCAAGTTGCCAATCGCTAATGCCGCGGCCACGACATTGGTCAATGTCGTGGCCAGGCCATAACGCTTAGTAGCGTATCGTAGTTTTCCCTTTCTGTCGCTCTTTCATATTTAGTGCGATAAAGACAGTTAGCGGCCTTTCGTTTACGATTGATGATTAAGCGTTAGCGATTGGCAACTTGTCTAACCACCCAGGTATAATCGGGTTATCAGTTTTTGAGTATTGTCCCATGTAAACGCTCTCGAAAGAAGCCTCTGTCGTTGACCTTACAGCATATGACGTGTGATTTTTTCTACACAGATTGATATCATTAATGTACCAACCTACTTACTCCGGAAAAGAAAAATCTCGCTACAAGGAAAATGTGGCAGATCGGAAGTGTCAGAAAACTATACCAATCGGCAGCAGAATCTAATAAAAATATAAATAAACCTGAAAACTTGCATTAATTGTTCCATTATCTCTCACGAATTATTTAATTTGAATTAGAAGATTTTTAAAGTTCGTAATAAAACTACTATGTTGGTTTTATTACGAAGTCAAAATCTTCTAACTTTTTTGTCAAAATAATTAGTACCTATTTATTTGTTTTAACGTAATAGTACATTGTGCATCAAGGGAGGTAAGTACGGAATTACTAACGAGAGTGTTAGAAGCCCGACGCCGTTAGGAGGAGGGCTTTTATGACTCGAGTTAGTATTCCGCTTACCGATCGTGATGCATACAATGTTTTTCATCACACTTGCCAACCAAAAAATAAGTTTTAAGACATAATATTATTAAATGACGTACTGACATTTCTATTACTCCCTAGGGAATTTCACTTTTCTATTACTCCCGCTACGCGCGCAAGCAATGGCGAGCTTAGACAGCAAGTGTGATGAAAAAATGATTATATCTGCGAACGTGTTTCAAGATATGTGTCTAAGACGGGAAATGCTACGGAAAGTATTTGTTTACTTTTTTTTTAGATTCGACTGACGATTGGTATACAAGCTGCCGTGTTATTCATTTTGTACCTACGGAAGCGGAAAATGGACGCACATTACACTTATTTTGGGAATAACAATAGATTCGTGAAAATCATTCTTATAAATATTGAAGCCTGGCCTTAAAAATAGAAGCTGTAAAAGCAGCCGTACACCTGTAAGTTCTTACGTAAGTTATAGCCTCCTGACACCTCGCGTCCTTTACAAAGTGCTAAATAGACTACACCGTAAAGTTTTGAAACGCGTGTATCAACAACGGACTACCGACCTATATAAAGTCTTAAATCCCGAGTGTTGGAATTTTCGCGCTAAAACAGTAATGGATGCTTATTGGCTAGCAACCAATAGATTTTAACCAATGGCGATAAATTATCCTTGAGGTTCAATAATGATTTTGGGTTTAGAGGCCGTCGTTATTGCAACACGTACGACGGAATTCACAACAATGGAGTCACGTGGTCAACGCCGTAAGTAAATTTCAAAATATTAGTAAAGAATTAGTTGTAAACAATAATATTTAGGCCTATGTTCAGCAGTGGACGTCTTTCGGCTGATGTGATGATGATTATGATGATGAATAATATTTTCTTTATATATTATAATACCATACTAAAGAAAATGTGGACAATAAAATAAATAAATCGTCTTAAATATTTTGAACCTATACAAAGGCACTCCATCCGTTATTCGTCTCATAAGTATACGGTACTTAAGTACTAAGCTCGTTGACCTCAGTAAAGCCTCCGAGCGAGTTGGTCTTAGGGTGAACATGGATAAGACGAAAATCATGTCGAATTCCCATGTAGCACCAACTCCCGTAATAATCGGAGACTTTACACTCGAATATATTATATACCTAGGGCAAACTATTCAGTTAGGTAGGTCCAACTTCCAGAAAGAGATCAATCGTCGAATCCGACTCGGTTGGGCAGCGTTCGGGAAGCTACGACACATATTTTCGTCCAATATTCCGCAGTGTTTGAAGACGAAAGTCTTTAATCAGTGTGTGTTGCCAGTGATGACATACGGTACTGAAACGTGGCCGCTTACAATGGGTCTCATAAGAAGGCTCAAAGTTACCCAAAGGGCAATGGAGAGGGCTATGCTAGGAGTCTCTCTGCGTGATCGGATTAAAAATGAGACCATCCGCAGCAGAACCAAAGTAACCGAAATAGCTCTCCGAATCGCTAAACTGAAGTGGCAGTGGGTGGGGCACATTGCGCGTAGAACCGAAGGCCGTTGGGGCGGGAAGGTTCCTGAGTGGCGGCCACGTACCGGAAGGCGTAGCGTGCGTAAGCCCCCCACAAGGTGGACCGATGACCTGGTGAAGGTCGCAGGAGTCCGCTGGATGCGGGTGGCGCAGGACCGGTCATTGTGGCAATCTTTGGGGGAGGCCTATGTTCAGCAGTGGACGTCTTTCGGCTGATATGATGATGATGATGATGATGAAGTATACGGAATTAATCACAAATCGCCTTCGGTCGCTATACTTAAAGTAGTGTATGTATTCATTTCAGGGTTACAAGACAGTTATTTTGAATAATTTTGAGTATGGAGACATACGCGACGATGAAGATTTCACTGCGAGTACAACTGGAATGGATAGAACACGATCTTTGGCATTTATTGATTTTTGAAATTTAGTTTTATTATGAAGAATTGTGACATACATTTTTATGAATTTGATGTTTTGTTAGAATTGAAGTATTTTGCGGAAAATAGAAAACAAATATTATTATTACATATGTGTTGAAATACATATTATGTGAAATAGAATTATTATTTTGAACATTTTGTTTAATTTAATTTATTTTATTTTATTTTTATTTTTATTTTATATGCCTTGCCTATTCATTCATAATGCCCTGATGTCCTTTATAAAGCACAAAATATACCCATATAGCAATAGGTTAATTACCTCCGTCTAATATTATTTAAAAATATTTGTTTCAGTGAAACATCACAAATCATGTAGTTCGCGTGTTATTCAACTGGCAATGTGTCGGACTTTACAACTAAAACTATTTAATACTTTGTAAAGTACATTCGTCCGTAGGGACAAGTGATTTAATAAAAAGCTTCGGTGTCAGGAGACTCAGGAGGATAGGGACGGGGCTATACCTACTAAGGAATGAGATAGTGATATTCGCCTCTCATTTCTTATATAACTTACGTAAGAACTTACACGAGTACAGCTAAGAGCGCTCGAACACCAGTAAGTTCTTACGTAAGTTATAGGGACGGAGCTATACTAAGGAATGAGAGGTGAATATCACTATCTTATTCCTTAGTATAGCTCCGTCCCTATAACTTACGTAAGAACTTACAGGTGTATAGCTGGCCTAAAGTCACCTTTAATGATTCTAATAATATGAAAAATCAACATTTTTGAGACATTTTTAGAACCTCTGTACCCTGACAAACACACCGCGAATCAAAGATAAGGATAAAAATACAGGCATAAGTATTTTTCATCACACTTGCTGTCTAAGCGCGCTATTACTTGCATGCATAGCGGGAGTAATAGAAAAGTGAAAATCACTAGGGAGTAACAGAAATGTCAGTACATAATTTAATAATATTTTGTCTTAAAAATTTTTTTTTGTCGGCAAGTGTGATGAAAAACATTGTACGCATCAGGGTCGGTAAGCGAAATACTAACTCGAGTCATTAAAAGCCCTCCGCCCACGGCGTCGGGCTTCTAACACTTTCGTTAGTAATTCCATACTTACCTCCCTTGATGCACAATGTACTACCTATATTAAAGAATATCATAACAAGACACGTAAGTACCTTCTTAGCTTTCTTGTATGCCATCTGCGTCTGGTGAAATCAGAACCCTAAAAACGTACTTATTAAATTATAATACATTCCCGCAATCATCCCAGGCTCCATTGGAACGCCATAAATAGGGTTCTCCGAGATCACGTGTTTCCGAAATTAGATTTGAATATCGTGATTTATGTCAAGTAGGTATTTCGATGGTAGGTAATCAATCTCAGTTTCCTGATATTGGTGGTTATTTTAAGAACAAAATACTCACGCCTTATTGAATACCGTTCAGGCCCTTTTTAAGGTTCCGTAGTACCTATACAAGGAACACTTATAGTTTCGCGATGTCCGTTTGCCCATCTGTCTGTCCGCAGCATAGCTCAGTGACCGTTGATGCTAGAAATTTTGCATTTTTGTATAGATATATATTAATAACGCCGACAAAATGGTAGAATAAAATATAGAAAAAAAGATTTATAAGGGTACCTACACAAATTGTCGACGATTTTTTTATTTACTGAAATCAGATACGGTCTATACTCTGTTTGTTTAGGTGTTTAAAAAAGGTAAACAATCTTGCAGTATCTTTTTATTGAAAACTACGAGTAGCAATATTTTTTAGCAAATATACATAATACAACAAGGAAATACAGTGATTTACATTGTTTGGATTCATAAAGTTTTTTAAATACATTTTTATTAGTTAGCAACATTAATAAAAAACTAACAATTTAAAAAACAAAAACTACTTAAGAATAATATTAACTAAAAAACAAAAACTACTTAAGAATAATACTAACTAATTTATTTTTAAGATTTATTAAAAATAAATTAGTTAAAGTAACATTAAAATATTAACTTAAATAAAACAAAACCTAAAAAAAAACCCTTGAAAGAGGCTACCCACCCAAATCGCCCCGATTGGTTCCCGACGCAAAGGTGCCCATCACGCTCGCAGCGTTTCCGCGCTGAATCGCGATGGACAGTCTTTGCTCCAGGAACGAACCGGAGCGGGGATCAAGTACCTAGTTTGGATTTTTAAATGCATTTTTCAATGAAAAGATACTGCACGATTGTTTACGATTTTTTAAATACCCAACCAAACACAGTATAGTGTAGTACATACATAGGAGTAAAGTCCTTATAAAGAAAGTTTTTTAAAGTCAATATTTTCGGATATACCTAACCGTCCCAGAAATGAAATAAATTGTGTCCCCCTTTACTTTTGATCCGTGGATCCGAATAATATGAAAAAAAACATGATTATCAGGCACATAGAATAGTTTCGAACCTAATCAGCCTAGAGGTTCTTAAATAACTACGGAACCATTAAGTATTTCCCTGAGTTATATTTCTGCACCTTGTATATTTTTGTACTTAAATTGAACAATTACATTTTCTGTACGTAGAACTGTTAGATATTCTGGGGTACCTTATCTAAGTAGAACTTATCATATAGGAGAGACGTCTAAGTTGAAAAATATCAAAAACTATACGTAAAATTGTATATGTTAATAAATTCTTTAATCGATTATCCCCATGACCATAATCCTTAAGTTATATTTTAATGTAATTTATTTCAGTACATTTACATCATGTCTATTACATCTTACACGATTATATAAATAGTTTTAAGTATTTAGTCTGATACAATAAGACAATTAAGAAGTACAGTCGAAGAAATTGAATGTTCAGCACTTTGCGGTTCAAGTTAATTTGGTTGTGTTGTATGTACCTAACCTACTAAGCATGTCCAATGTAAAGTGAACATAAACTGCTAAGCATTAAATTTCCTCAACCGTACATACTGTCCAAGCATGATTCTGGGACCGTGATCATAAAAAAAAAATAAAATCTAAAATTATTAACTAATGCTAAGACTAGTATCTACAGATGTAGTGCAAAATCCTTTCTCTTCGGCTTTTCATGGAAACGCCCGAATTAATCTCCCTGTCTCAATTAGCTTCAGTGCAATATATACAGGGTGCTTAGACAAGTTGCCAATCGCTAGCGCTTCATCGTCAATCGTAAGCGAAAGGCAGCTAACTGTCTTTGTCGTACTAATATGAAAGAGTGACAGAGAGGGAAAACTACGATACGCTACTAAGCGCTAGCGATTGGCAACTTGGCTAAGCATCCTGAAGTTCATTGTGACAGCAATATGAATTCGGATGTTTCCGTGAAAGGCTTTTCAGGAAGAGAAAGGATTTTGCATTAGATACATCTGTACATAATTTACCTACAATATTTGCTGACGAGTAGAGGAGTCTCTATCCTGGGCCTGAAATACATTATATTAAATTTTGTAAAACTAATTGTAAAGTGTAAATTCGTGTTATAATAATCGCAAAACGTCTTCGCCGTTTAACGCACTTCGGAATACTACCACACTTACCACAGCAACTGTTAACTAGAGCAATTAAAACTTCGTCGTAATGCTTGTTGTTTATTGAACAACATATGAAGGAAAACATTCGCACGAGTGAAACTTCAATTATCATTGTAGGCATATTTCAAGGTCGTGTAGTAGTTTGTTATTTATTTATTTATTTAAAATTTATTGCACAAAAGAACAGCTTAATGTACAAAAGGCGAACTTAATGCTATGAGGCATTCTCTACCAGTCAACCTTAAGGCAAAGCAGAAAATATTGTAGGCGGTGCATTTGGAAACACGTAGTAAACTATTAATACCTACATACCTATGACATACATACATAAATATATACATGCAATATTAATATATATACCTACACATAAATACATATAATATACGACTTGTCAGACAGATACCTAATCATTCTTAGAGCTGCCAGAAAAGAAATCACGCACAGATTTTTTAAAAGCATACTTGCTCGGTGCTTTCCTAATATTAAAAGGTAAACCGCTCCAAAGGCAGGCCACTTGAATGGCAAATGAGTTGTACTTAACATTAAAATGATCAGCAAAGC
This sequence comes from Thaumatotibia leucotreta, assembly GCA_025490895.1. NCBI lineage: Eukaryota > Metazoa > Arthropoda > Insecta > Lepidoptera > Tortricidae > Thaumatotibia > Thaumatotibia leucotreta. The sequence continues at coordinate 17,706 of JALPQI010008560.1, forward strand.
AACAGGTTGCCTCAACAATGTCGAACAATTTTTCCGCTGTTGATTTAGATCCGTTTTTACACGGCCGTAAATAAGAACGATCCGATGAAATAAGTTAAAACAAAGATTCCATAGAAATGTAATTAGTACTCATAATAACAATTTTTGTGTACTGTCTTGCAATACAGTGTATTCATCCTTACTTGTCTTATCATGTAAACAAACCACAGACCAAGTAAAACTAACAAAACGTCAACGATGATCAAAAGACAATCACTAGTGATTAGAAATGTCGATATAATGAAATGTCAGCGATAATTTCACTGCTTAGGTACGTAAATAGAGGATTATCGATTTTACATCGTCTGTCAGGAAGAGAATTAATTCGTATAAGATTATATCAAAAACTATGGTTAAATTTCGAAGATATTTCTGTCGCTCCAACGAAGGCGCCACTAGTCATGAGAAAAATCACATGAAGTGCACCCGTAACGAACAACGTGAAGCGAAGTAGCGAACCGAATGACGTTTGACGTGAAGATTTTATTCAATATTCAATAGACAACTAAGCACTGCAGTGTTATTCACTAAGGAAACCGCCTTGCTGTCAGCGCTGTGTCATCGCTGCGGCAGCGTCGAGCCTAAAAATTGTATTCACTAATGTACTTAAACGACACTAGTGCTCGGCGACGAATGCGGCGTGAGCTGGAACTACACTGCGTCGAGAGTTTGACGTTTAATGTATGAACTTCGTATTCTCTAACGAAAAACAGCGACGAACTCGCCCACAACCTCCCTCACAGCCTCGATTCCTAATGTCAAATCAAACAGCTAGGATGTTAGACAAGGCTGTCTCGACGTCGAGCTCGTTGACGAACGCAGCGTCGAATGTGTGAATAAGAGAATAGCATGGCTGCCAGTCTTTGAATAAAATAAATATTGAAATCAATTACAAAAACCGGCCAAGAGCATGTCGGGCCATGCTCAGTGTAGGGTTTCGTAGTTATTCAAAAACGGCTGGGCCGATTATGTTCGAAATAGTTTTATGCCAGCCCACTATTTTAGAATTATAACTAACGTGAGACTCAGACATATTTAAATATTTATCACACGGGTTACTCACGTAATTTAAGTCGATAATTGCTCGACATGTTTCGATCCGTTTAGAGCAGAGCGCAAGCCCGCAGTACACGTCGGGCTTTGGTCGCGGATACTCCATGATGAGGATCCTCTAAACGGATCGAAACATGTCGAGCAATTATCGACTCAAATTACGCGAGTAACCCGTGTGATAAATATTTAAATACAGCCCACTATTCATGATTTTTTTGGACCTTTGGATCAAAAGTTAGAGGGGGGGACAATTTTTTTTTCATCTGGAGCGATTATCTCCGAAAATATTGACTTTAGAAAAAAACTTTCTTAAAAGCCCCTTTTTCTTTTTAAGAGACCTATTCAATGATACCCCACACGATTACTATACGATACTATACACGATTACAGCAAATAAAAAAAATCACCCCACATCACCAATTGGGGGGAGGTCCCCGAAAAAAATTGTTTTTTTACTTTTTATTGTATCACTTTGTTGGCATGATCAATATGTATACCTGTACCAAATTTCAGATTTATAGTATTAACGGCCACTGAGCTAAGTATGCTGCGGAAAGACGGACATAGCGAAACTATAAGTATGGGTTCCGTTGTTGCCATTTTTGCTACGAAACCCTAATAAATTTTGGTAAATTACTGCAAATTATTTTAATCGCATTTTCCTCGAGTTGTACTTTAAGTATTAATATCGATATATTGACATGCCAACATTATGGTACATAGACAATCTAGACATCGCAATGTCACATCAATGTCAGATGTTTTTAAAGTTATCCGACCGTAACAGCATTTATTGACGAAAATCTTTACAGAAATGATATTTTTCAGTGCTTTTTTGAGTGATTATAATACTTTGTGAGTTTAATTAAGTATGCAACAACATTTGACGTGATGATTAATGTGTAATTGCAGAGAAAAGTGTGATAATGTTTTCAAAAAGTGTTTGTTTACATGATAAGACAAGTAAGAATGAATGCACCTTACATTTAAAATGTTGACATTACGAACGTCAAATTGGACTCAAAAGAACAACGTAGTTGGCTCGATAAATGAAATTGATATGTAATGGAATTTCATGACTAGTACACAGTCCTAGGCCTGCTTAGTACTGGAAAGAACCTTAATTTGACCCGTAACACCATACATCTTGACATTTAACCTTATAAAAACACAGAACTTTAATGCCAATTTCACCAGGTAAAAGATTACCTCTAAAATTAGTAACAAAAAAAATACGTGTAAGTTGAATTTAAAATTCAAGCGTCGATTCTTTATTTGACTTATTCGTTTGTGAGCTGTGAAATTGAATTCCAATTTTTATTTCATTGCACGTTTGCAAAAAGCACTTCTGAATGTTCAGGAACTAATATCATTTTTGTCTTTTGCTTTATTCCTAACTTCCTCTGCAATATGACGAGCCTGAAGCACGTATGAACTTCAGTTGTCGTCTGTAATCCTGAAATACGTTACGTTACTGGCAGATTTTTTTGCACAAACTTTATAATCATTAGGTACATAGAAAAAAACACTCAAATGGATTTGAATAGCGCGCACTTGTGTAGCTTAGATTGAACCAAGTGCCAGTCATCATCATAAATTTAAGAGCTGCCTTTTCTTTAAGATCATGATACGACACGACTTCCACTTTCTCTTTCAGTTGGTCCATGTATGCTAATCTCGCCCTGCCACTTTTCCTTCTGCTTTCTACTTTTCCCTCTATGATTGTCTTGAAGAAATCGTCGTGTCGTAACAGGTGGCCAGTGCTAGTAAATTGAATATAAATAATAATAATAAATAAATAAATAAATATCTTGGGACATCTTTGTCAGCCTCCGTAGCCTAGTTGGTAGTGACCCTGCCTACGAAGCTGGAGGTTCCGGGTTCGAATCCCGGCGAGGGCATTCTTTGTGTATTTATTTATCACAAATGTTTGTTCCTTGGTCATGGCTGTCTATGTATTTAAGTATCTATATGTATCTATCTATTATATGGGTCAATCACTTTTTTTATGTTGTTATTCTGTCACATCACTCAGGGGACAACAGCGTGATAGTTTGCTAGGGGAAAGTGTCCTATATTGTCTACTATCATGATTAGTGGGTGACCCACCTTGGAAGGGTCCCATATCTGTCAAAAAATTCAAAGTTTTGTCAATTTTAATGCCATTAAACTATGAATTTAAGAGTGACCCAGGAGAACGTAACCATGGCAACGAGTGACATAAAAAAAGTGATTGACCCAATATATCGTCGCCTGGTACCCACATCACAAGCCTTAAGAGCTTACCGTGGGACTAGGTCGATTTGTGTAAGATGTCCCAAGATATTTATTTATTATTTATTTATCTTACACAAATCAACCTAGTCCCACTCCCAGTCCAGCTCAATTAAGGCTTGTGATGTGGGTACCAGGCGACGATATATACATACATATAATAGATAGATACAATATAGATACTTAAATACATAGACAACCATGACCAAGGAACAAATATTTGTGATAAATAAATACACAAATAATGCCCTCGCCGGGATTCGAACCCGGAACCTCCAGCTTCGTAGGCAGGGTCACTACCAACTAGGCTACGGAGGCTGACTATGTGGTATACTTTGTCCAACAACCTTCGGCTGTAGTAAAAGCGGGCAAATTTAAAAGATAGTTTCGCATTGTTGATCGCTCATAGAAAATTTCAATGACATAAGTAAGTTGTTACACATTTAAATTCATAACACTAAAATTATGACGTAAAATTTTGTTTTCATTAAAGGCCTTTAATTATGTACAGTCAAGGGCATAAATATGTATACACTTTTTTATCTTATGCCGTTAAAAATAAGGTGCAAAATTGTATACATATTTTTGCCCTTGACTGTACATCTTTTTTGCAATTGACTTGTATGGTTTGGTGTATAGTTCGAGAAATATAAATTGAATGTTTATTTTCACTATAATGTAGGTAGAAAGTTACCAATTTATATTTCACGAACTATACTTAGAAATGAATTTAAATATTATTATTAATCGAAATTTGTTGTAAAAAATGTATTGAGGCCCATCTCGATTTCAGTAAAACGCGTTTTTATTAACATCTCTTCTCGTCTCAAGTGTATTGTATCATCTATATTAATTTTCCACAATAGCCTGATTGAAATGTAAATTCAATTTAATTCTGCTAATTCATCAATGCATTATCTTTTGTACAATAATGGCATCGACACAATTAAACGTTCAGATTTCCTGACAGGCAGTGTTTTTATTAAAATTGGTTTCATATTTTCTTAATGGATTATAGAACTAAGACTGCGGTGGTGAGTTTCACATCTAAATTTTGGTTCCACATCTCTTTCACTAGAAAACAAATACCTATACCAATCGTAAATACAATCTAAAAAAAAAGTAAACAAACCTGAAAAGTTGCATTATTCCATAATCATGCACTTTTAGAACACAATCTCGGTTTTATTACGAACTTAAAAAACTTCAGTTCACATAAATTTTTAGTAAAAATTACTAATATTTATTAGTATTATCGTAAAAATATATTTGGGACCGGGTTTCACGATGTGTCTGACGTCAAATGCTATGGAAAGCCAGCCATATTTTTTTTAGATTCTACTAACGATTGCTTTACCTACCGAAATAGGTACAGTACTTACAGCATTATCTCATCGAACTAATGCTTATTATTAAATAATGTGTAGGTACTTAATTGTATGACTAACTAGTAACTAGACTGTAGACTAGGACATAAAAACGTAACTAAAATATGTAAATTATTAGTAATAAGTTAGTACTTATTTTTCCTTTACTGTACTACCACCGTTCCGTAATGAAGATTTGTGACTTTCGAAAAGGGTGAAAAGGTACAAACCACATTTGGGCTCTATTCTGTGGCAATAAAGTCGAAAAGTGGTAGGCCACATTATTTGTTGACTGTTCGAATAGTGTGATTGAGATCTAGGCATAAAAGTGTACATATTACACGAAGACCTACACATGAGAGTATTTATTTGAACAACATTAAAATAAAAAGTCGATACAATTCTGGCATTTTAAGGTCTTCGACAGGGCCTTAGTACCAAGACGAATCATCTGGAACATTTTATAGTTTGTTTAATATACGTATATCTTCCTAAGGTGACTATCTTGCTATCAAATAAAAATGCTTGTATTATAAATAAATAAAAATCTTTAATAAATTAAAGCAAATCCCGTTTATCATATTTACTGTGAACAATTGCTTGAACGAGTAACCCAAAGTCGTAGTAGAGCAGGCTTGATACTGGGCCCTTTTACATTTTGTCGACGTTAGCGTCAAAATATTATTATAACTACTTAGTATAACATCAAAACGATAAATCGTCAACGCGTCGTGACTATCATAAAGCCGATCTTGTTGTCTGTATTGTTAAAACTTCTTCGGTAAGTTGAACACGACAGTTTTCACCTCCAAATAGGGCTCGACGGCCATCAGCCCACTGAAAAAATACATTTCCATTAGCTTCTTTAAGTTGTTATTCTAAGTTTAAGTTACCTATCATACGGCGGGCTCAGTTTTCGTTCAGCAAAGACCCTAGCCAAGATTCCATTCGGTAAAGGCATGTGATAAGCGGAAAATAATAAATTAATTAAAATGACAGATTCGAACAAAAAATCACATGATTATACATATCATTGGACGTACTTATGCAAAAAGGAACCAATCCACATGAATTTGTCATGGTAAATATTAACTTTTTTGTTTTGAATTAAGGTGTTAATTTAAGAACGAAAAATGCTTGTGGATTGGTTCCCTTTTGCATAACTACGTCTAATTATACCTAGGTATTTTTCTAGCTGGAATGAGAGATTGACAAAATTAAATATCGACATGATTGTTATCGATTAGTTTTGTAGTAGTCAATAAAAAATAATAATAATAATGAGCAGTAACTAAGAAATAAACAACAAGAATGAAAATCATTTTCAAAACGATACATTATTTTTGTTATACCTTGTATTTTGTTCCCATTTAAAGAGCAAAGACTAATAAGAAATACTATAATGCCATAGGAAATCTATATTATATAAACGGCAATGTCCTGACTGACTGACTGACTGACTGACTGACTGACTGACTGACTGACTGACTGACTGACTGACTGACTGACTGACTTAAATCAACGCACAGCCCAAACCGCTGGTCCTAGAGAGTTCAAACTTGGCATGTACATTCTTTATAATGTTTAGAGGCGCACTAAGAACGGATTTTTGAAAATTCATCCCGTAAAGGGGTTAAATGGGGGGTTAAAGTTTGTATGGGGAAATAAGATTAGTTGGGGTATTTTATTCGAAACTTCACAGGAATATTTTTAATAATAAATAAGTAAATACATGTTTCAGGTTTTTTGAAAATTCATCCCTTAAAGGGGTTAAATGGAGGGTTAAAGTTTGTATGGGGAAATAAGATTAGTTGGGCTATTTTATTCGAAACTTCACATGAATGTTTTTAACAATAAATAAGTAAACACGTATTTCAGGTTTTTTGAAAATTCATTCCCTATGGGGGTTAAATGGAGGGTTAAAATTTGTATGGGAAAATAAGATTAGTTGGGCTATTGTATTCGAAACTTCACAGGAATGTTTTTAATAATAAATAAGTAAACACATGTTTCAGGTTTTTTGAAAATTCATCCCTTAAAGGGGTTAAATGGAGGGTTAAAGTTTGAATGGGAAAATAAGATTGGTTGGGCTATTTTATTCGAAACTTCACATGAATGTTTTTAACAATATATAAGTAAACACGTATTTCAGGTTTTTTGAAAATTCATTCCCTATAGGGATTAAATGGAGGGTTAAAGTTTGTATGGGAAAATAAGATTGGTTGGGCTATTTTATTCGAAACTTCACATGAATGTTTTTAACAATAAATAAGTAAACACGTGTTTCAGGTTTTTTGAAAATTCATTCCCTATGGGGGTTAAATGGAGGGTTAAAGTTTGTATGGGGAAATAAGATTAGTTGGGCTATTTTATTCGAAACTTCACAGGAATGTTTTTAACAATAAATAAGTAAACACGTATTTCAGGTTTTTTGAAAATTCATTCCCTAAGGGGGTTAAATGGAGGGTTAAAGTTTGTATGGGAAAATAAGATTAGTTGGGCTATTGTATTCGAAACTTCACAGGAATGTTTTTAATAATAAATAAGTAAACACATGTTTCAGGTTTTTTGAAAATTCATTCCCTATGGGGATTAAATGGAGGGTTAAAGTTTGTATGGGAAAATAAGATTGGTTGGGCTATTTTATTCGAAGCTTCACATGAATGTTTTTAACAATAAATAAGTAAACACGTGTTTCAGGTTTTTTGAAAATTCATTCCCTATGGGGGTTAAATGGAAGGTTAAAGTTTTTAAGAAGGAACCAGATTCGTTGGGCTATTTAATTCAAAACTTCATAGAAGTGTTCTTGCCAATGAAGATGTAGGTACTTATCTACATGCCATGTTATATACGAGTAACATAGTTACGATGAATACGTAGATACTTTTAATATTAAATTTTGGTAAGTAATGCAGTTTGCTACATAAAAGATCATTGTGAGGTTTTATTTTTTAAGTCTGGACAAAACCATATTTATTTGTTTGTTCGTTAAAAATATCTACAATTTTGCATGGCGACATTATGATTCAAATGTTTGTTTGACAGCTCGCGGACAGTATATGTATAAGCAGCGCGAGTACGCGGGCCGCCTCACTGTAAATTCAGCTTTCTAATTCGTGTAGTTTATTTGCAATTAAGTATTTAATTATGTCATACTAATATGCTGTTCAATGAAACAGACTTCAAACAGAATGTAAAAAGGTAAGATTCTACTTAGGTTTAGGAAAGGTTAGAACTGCGACCCCATACACAGAAACGAACGGCTGTCAAAGTAGGTTTTGGGTTAGACTAGAAATGCGACTCCACACAGAAACGAACGACTATCAAAGGAGGTTCAGGTTAGGTTTGAATAGTAACTCCACACAGCAACGAACGGCTTTGAAAGTAGGTTTATGTTAGGTTTGAACTGCGACCCCACACATAAGCAAACGGCTATCAAAGTAGTTTAAGGTTAGGTTAAAACTGCGACCATTGCGATTCCACGCAGAAATGAACGGTTATTCAAATAGATTTAGGTTAGGTTAAAAACTGTGACCCCACAGATAAGCAAACAGCTATCAAAGTAGGTTCAGGTTAGGTTAGAACTGCGACCCCACACATAAGCAAACGGCTATCAAAGTAGGTTTAGGTTAAGTAAGAACTGCGACCAGTGCGACACCATACAGAAACGAACGGCTATTAAAATAGGTTTATGTTAGGGTAAAACTGTGACCCCACACATAAGCGAATAGCTATCAAAGAAGGTTTAGGTTAGGTTAAAACTGCGACCCCACACAAAAGCAAACGGCTATCAAAGTAGGTTTAGTTTAGGTTAGAACTGCGACCCCACACATAAGCGAACAGCTATCAAAGTAGGTTTAGGTTAGGTTAGAACTGCGACCCCACACAAAAGCAAACGGCTATCAAAGTAGGTTTAGTTTAGGTTAGAACTGCGACCCCACACATAAGCGAACAGCTATCAAAGTAGGTTAGGTTAGAACTGCGACCCCACACATAAGCAAACGGCTATCAAAGCAGGTTTAGTTTAGGTTAGAACTGCGACCCCACACAAAAGAAAACGGCTATCAAAGTAGGTTAGGTTAGAACTGCGACCCCACACAAAAGCAAACAGCTATCAAAGTAGGTTTAGTTTAGGTTAGAACTGCGACCCCACACAAAAGCAAATGGCTATCAAAGTAGGTTTAGGTTTGGTTAGAACTGCGACCAGTGCGACCCCACATAGAAACGAACGGCTATTAAAATATGTTTAAGTTAGGTTACAACTGTGTATTACTAAATTTAAACCAAACTAAAATAAGAACCCGTAAAGGAAAATCTCAAGCAGCACTTTTGAATCTCCTGAGAAAAAAAAAACAAAATAGGATTCATTATTTGCAGGAAACCGTGTAACATGCATAATATATAACTACATACAATCGAAATGGTAACCTCCTTCTTTTTTGAAGTCGGTTGAAAATATTTTTTTTCATAGAAGTCCAAAATCTACGCGTGCGAAGCCGCGGGCAAAAGCTAGTAATTCATATACATATATTTAAAAACCGTAGATGAGTTCTGTATTTCCGGGTTACCTGATTTTACGAAGTTATCATATTTATGATAATACGGTGTACTACTAATAGGGTTATTTAGTCAATCTCTCGCTCCTGCTAGAAAAATATCTAGGTATACACTTAATACATCCATGGAAAGCGGCACAGAAATTGCCATTCAACGGGTACAGAAGGGTACAGGTACCCTTCCATGTAGAAATGGCTTACCACTATTTAAGTTAGTGGAGGACCTTGTTTGGCTACTTAATTTTGAATTCCTATTCTGTTTTATGTACAATTGTACAGTTAACCACCGAGAAACCATGTGAACGTGACGCTATAAAAACAGCTTGTAAGCGATTCTTACTACTTGTCATTAGGCATGGTTCTAGTCATCATTATCATCATCATATCAGCCGAAAGACGTCCACTGCTGAACATAGGCCTCCCCCAAAGATTGCCACAATGACCGGTCCTGCGCCACCCGCATCCAGTATGGTTCTAGTATTTACTACTTATTGTATTTTTTGTTTAAAAAATACCAAGGCCCCTTTCACCATCCCTGACCAAATATTCATATGTATTTATGTGTCAGTTATCACGAAAATTGAAAAACAAAACACTTATGACACTCTGTCTGCAGCTTAAATAAGCGGAATCAATCGTTAGTAAAAAGATCAGTTGCAGAAAAAAGAGACCCCCCTCTTGCATACAAATCTTGTATGCAGGGGAAATACCTTTTCTCTGCAACTATTGGGTTAGCACTTCATTATACGATGAAAGAAAAAGTAACAAAAGTAGTTGGACTTACTTTTCTCGACCTATTCCGGAGTCTTTGAAGCCACCAAACGGCGCCTGAGGACTAAACATCAAATATCCGTTCACCCTGAAAAAAAAAAACCATTTTGTAATATTGTATAGCCTCTGCCAAAAAAAACAGTAACCTAACAAAGTTATATTTACAGAAAGGTAGTGAATGAAATGCGTGTAACATGTGACTTAATAAGGCAAATATTCAAGCGAAATCTTTTTAAGAAACTTTTTGGTCAGTTTTCCAGCTGCAATTAGATTTTCGCTATTTCCTACCAGTAGAAAATTCAAAAAACCTGTTAAGGGTTCCATATAAACTTCATCAGCGTCAAACAGTCACAAAATGTGCTATTTATGTGAGATGGTTTTGTAGGGTAATGCCATATACTTAGCGTAAAATAACATTAAGTATTATTTTCATATACAACATTACTATTCAAAAACGGCACTTTTTACATTGCGCCCAGAGGCATTGCACTGCGCTCATAAATTTCTGTAAAGTGGCCAAAACATAAATAGATTCCCGTTACCTGTGGTTCTGGGGCTTAGAATGGATCCCCTAGGGCGTTTCGGAAGTTTTAGAAGGATTGTTTTTTTTTATACGTTGTGTTTATTACTACTACTATGTCACATCACATCACATCATCAGCCTGTGATAGTCCACTGCTGGACGTAGGCCTCTCCTATTAACTATGCGTATTGATGCATTAGGAGGTAAATGCCCATAATCGCCATGCTGGGCAAGTGGATTGGCGATCGCAGTAATTTATCCACTATGATGACGCTGCTACCCATCATCAATCGTTTACCAAATAATGGTTAGTGACACTTCAATCCCTTAGTCGACTCTAACGACACCCGCAGGAGGAGTTGGGGTGGTGACAAATGTCTTCTTACTGCCGTCACCACACGGCGGCTACTACTATGTGCTATGTAGTGAAATCTACTACTCTTAAAACTTGATATTATTTTTAAAAAATCTACTAATGGGATAATCGGCTTATTCTACTGCCCACCTCACTGGCGACGGGAATTCATATATTTTTTGGCAATCCTGTATACATATTAACCTTTTTTATAAACTATTCCGCTATCTTAATACGTACGTGAATGGACTATTAAAGTTTTGATTGGCAATATTCTATTCCAATTTGCCATAATTATATGTTCGGTGGATATAATAATGTGCTGTGTTATGAAAAGCGCTAGGTTCTGCCCACCGCGGCTCAATTGTACATTTTTGAGCTCGCATTAGATGTCGTTATTCGAGCCATAATGCTTTCGTTTTAAAATAGAATCCCGAATAGAAAAAAGCCGCTGTTACTAGCTTTTATTCAATTTCACAGTGTCCCGATGTTTGTTTGTTTGCAATCAAATCGATCCTCGTTCCATTTTGTATTTGAGTTCAATGTTTGTCTGCATATGCAGCATGATAATAATGTGGAGTTCCACATTATTATCAAGAGCAGTTGCTCTTATGGTGAGATTGGAAAGTGTAAATCCATTAGAACTGAGAAACATAATAACGTATTCCTATCAAGTTAGGGTTCTTTAGGCTCTTCCTTATGGTCGGCGAGAAAATGGCAGGTTATGGTTAGTGTTGTTTGAGGGACGTAAACCCCGAAGATTTACTTATAAGATGTATAAGTTCTTGAGTATATAACCCATACTGCTACTCGTGAACTCACCAAATATTACCAGCTTCAACATATTTCGCGTATTGAAGAGCATTATTGATGTTAGTGGTGAAGATTCCTGCGGCGAGGCCGTAACTGGTATTGTTAGCTCGTTCCACTACCTCCTCAAGCGTGTCAAATTTCAGGATGCTTTGGACAGGGCCGAAAATCTACAAGACGATAAACATGTATTATTATCCGGAATCAAAGAACAACAACTTAGAAAACCGCACTTAAAAAAGTAGAAACTTGAAAGTATAATATGTAACAGGTAAAGATTTGTCAGTGACTAATCAGATTGCTTTGAGCGCTACGCTACCATGATGTCATATAGTTAAAAACTTACCTCTTCTTTGGCAATTGTCATGTTATCTTTGACGTCGGCGAAAACGGTGGGTTCGATGTAAAAGCCAGTTTTGCCGATACGTTTTCCACCAGTCAATAGTTTCGCACCCTCTTTTTTTCCCTTCTCAATATAGCCGAGCACTTTGTCCATCATCTCACCGTCAATCTGCATATAAACAGGATTGTGAAAAATATGTGGATTAACAATAAACGTAGATACTCAATAGGTACGAGTATACTAATGCATATTTAGTGATGAACGTAAATATATATATATGCCTTTACTATAACTTACAATATAATTATATACTGGAAGTACAATACATATCCCATTTTAGTGGGTACTAAATCACGTTCTTAGTTAATTTGCAAACATTCACAGATCATTCCCAGTTTTAAGAAAATAATTAAGTGATTGATTATCCACTCTCAATAATATACTTCATGCGATATAATGGTAGTAAACACATATGAGACCTAGCAGATATCTATAATGATATTATGGAACTACAAAAAAAACAAGTAAGATTCTAAAGTGTCTAATTTAAATAAATAAGAAGTAAAAATACAGTACTACCTAATGTTCCGACAAACACGTTTGGGTATATAAATAACTAATTTGGTACCTGTGGCCCTTGTTCTACGGTGAGGTCAGTGGGGTTTCCGACCTTCCTTTTCTTAGCAAACTCGACTGCCTTTTCAACGAACTTGTCGTAGATTTTGGATTGGACATATAGGCGTGATGCAGCTACGCAGACCTGCCCTTGGTGAAGGAACACACCAAAAGCAGCAGTTGGAACGGCTACATTCACTAAAAGGACATAATAATAACATGTATCATATGCAATTGGAAGCCGCTAATTTAAGAAAATATAATAGGTATAGGTAAGTTGAGCTATCAACATCAACCATCAACAATTAAATATTCTCTCTCTACCTTCGTTATTCCTGTATATTTTTATATTAGCCTTTTATGCTCTCAAAAAAATTTAGATATTCACTAAATGTAAAATGGTAAATGGCATCGACTATGATAGCGTAGGCGTAGGTACGACTAATATTTTAGCAAATATTTTTGAATGGTATTATTTCAGATCAAGAGGATTAATCCGCCGCAAGATTAATGGAGTAGTAATAGATATAAACTTATTAAAATTTTTAACCAACTCAATACAAAAATTGCAATAAACTTACGATCAGCGTCATCCATGATTACGAGTGGGCTTTTGCCTCCAAGTTCGAGGGTAACCCGCTTCAAGTTCACTTTGCCAGTAGCTTGCTGAATTAGCTTTCCAACCTGTAGATTTGATTGTTTTGTCACTGTTTATGAAACAACACTCAACAGAGGAATATACCTTCGCGGACACTCAACGCCTATAGGCGTAATCTCATTGTTTTTCCTATTGTGTCTGGAGTAGTGTCCGCGAATGTGTTAAAAAAGGGCAAGCCTTTGTATTGACTGACTTCGTCATGGACTAACCCCCTTACTCATAAACGTTTGTTACTTACTTAACAAGCCGCTAATAATTGTTTGTCCCTTACGGTCTTAACAATGTGTCTCTAAGAGCAAAAGGGACAAACAATTATTAGCGGCTTGTTAAGTTAACAAACGTTTATGAATAAGGGGGTAAGATTTTCGTATAAAGGAATATACCTCAACGGAGCCAGTGAATGAAATTTTGGCGACGTCCGGGTGATGCGTGAGCGCAGTTCCAGCGCCGGGGCCGAACCCGTTGACTACGTTGACTACTCCCGCCGGCACACCAGCCTCCTTCAGCAGGGCCGCAAGAGCTAGAGCTGTCAACGGGGTCTGTTCTGCGGGCTTGACCACAACCGTACATCCTAAAAGAATAAGAATTAGGATTAAGGATAGGAGGATATACTGTGGTATTACGGAAAATGATACGCTGTCGAAAAGTACCTAGGTACATGTTCGTGGCAATTCTACTCATAGTTATTATCCTAAAACACATTAAGGGATTGTGTAAGAGAAAATTAGAATATTACTCAAAATATTTCAATTATATTTCATATTTAAAACACGGGCATTCGGGCAATGCTAAAGGCGCGGACAAACACGAACTATGTTTTCAGTACAAACTACATAACACACGCAAAACAATTTTTGTATAGTCATTAAGACACGAAAGTTTATTAAGAACGATTTAGAATATTACGATTTCAACAAGTCAGTTTCGGAATTAATCACAGATTTATATGTTTTGATAAGTACTAATTTGGTTAGGATAAGTGAAAATATTTTTGTGTAGATTAGTGGTTCTAGAGCACATACCTGCAGCTAAAGCTGCCACGACTTTGTTGATGAACATAAACATGGGACCATTCCACGGAAGAATCAATCCACACACTCCAACTGGTTGTTTCAAAGTGTACGTGAATGTGTCACCATCTGTAAAGGAAGTATGGTTGGTTAGCCTACTGAAAATTACCTACATACAGACTATTAAAACACGTGTAAGAAGCAAAGGAATACGAGCAAACTAAGAATTAGCGAAACGGTGATTCTCTGATTCTATTCCATTCCGCATAAGATTTGACTCACATAAGCTGTAAGTTATGCTAGTTACCAACCTGAAGGAATTGTGTCGCCTTGAATTTTATCAGCAAGGCTTGCAACATAGCGGATGCCCTGCACGCTATTGGGTGCCATTCCCACAGCCATGCTGAGAAGCATGCCATTGTTGTAAGACTCCAGTTCTCCAAGATACTGTGCGTCGCGTTCCACGAGGTCTGCGAACTTGTGCAGCAGTCTTCCACGAGCTGAGGCATCCAGCAATCGCCATTCAGAGTTGCGGTGGAACGCTGCCTTTGCGGCGCTCACTGCGAGATCTATGTCAGCCTGAAAAATCAATCACCAATATAGGTAACGCGTACAAAATATAGGTGGTACTGGCAGCACGATATGACAAAAGCTACATATGCTGTTAAAGGATTTTTTTAACATCTTCAAGCTGTCTAAACTTTTGTATAACTTTTTTTTTAATGTTTTATTTTTTGTAAATTAAAAATGAGTTCGCTTCGTCAATATCTGGACTGGAATCTGGTCAAAATATGACAAAAAGCCAAAAAGTATATGAAGTGACGTACGACATTACAGATGTAACATTACGTGGTCGGACAAACAAAAATACCAAATCAATAATTATCATAGCCGAACAAGTGTTTACGATTAATTATATCCTGGCGTTTCGGGCATGACGTTACACCCCTGGGTGGGTCAGGATATAATTAAACGTAAGTTTACGTGATTAAGACCCGTTTGCGTTTGTCTTTAAAATACGAGTGATAATCGTGAAAATTTAAATCAATATACGTGTTTATATATATAAATTTTCGACTTAAGAAAGGTTGCAAATCTCCTGAATTACTTTTTCATTTAGAGTAAAGTAGGTATACTTTATGTAAGTGAAGTTTGAAAATTGCGTAAAATATAAGACACTTCTGCGTTTTAGCGATGTAGTTAGTATGCAAATTCTCCTGAAAGCACAAAATCCCCATTTTTATTTTATAACCGTTAAATGTATAACCGTTAAGGTACTAATCCAAACTATAAAACTAGGTATTTTCACTAATAATTGTAAAGATCATTTCAAATAGATACCTAACGCCGTACCAGTCTATTAAAATTCATTGTCACGTGTGTTTATTTACTTCATTAATCAGTTTTTGGCGTTTTTCACATTACCACGGCATGGAAAGTAATAAAATTTGGCGCCATTTCTTTTGCGTGTATTTGTTATGGATATAGAGCTTCCCGAAATGCAACAATGTATTATAATTAGCCAGTATCGTATTTGTAACTGCTGAAATTAATTATTTTTTGTAATACGCCTGTTACAGGCGTAGGCGGATTTTTGCACCGCCGGATATTTGCTTACCATGAACTACTGAGTTTAATGCAGACTTACTTTTTGTCCATCCTGCTCATACTCGCCTATTAGTGCGAGCGAGAGTGATAGAAATGTCTGTGTTAAACTTACGGCGCTAGCTCATATTAGTAAGCCCACAGGTGGTAGCAGCATTGTCGTGTCTATAAGTACAGAATCCCTTTGGTTTGGCTTTGGTTAAGCCTGCAAGGTAAAATTTCAACTTTTTTTGTATGTTTTTGAACTATTACCTAGGTATTCCCACAATGTCGTAACAGATGTGCTTACCATAGAAAAAATCAACTGCGAAAGACTCTGGTTGTCACGGGATTCGAACCCGCTTCCTCTGGATTACCTATTTCGCTAACCAATTCGTAACCTAAACAGCAAGTACTAGGCTATAGTACGTCTTCCTGAGATACAAGAAGATTCGCCGTAAAAACTGACAACAGGTTTCGTAGGGTCTCCTTCGTGGCCACAGTGCAGTTTAAAAATTAAAAACCGGCCAAGTGCGAGTCGGACTCGCGCACAAAGGGTTCCGTACCATTATCAATTTATTATAAAAAAAAATACAGTTAAATCAACCTACCTCAAAAACTATAGGAGATAATTTTATCAAACCAAAAATCGTTGATAGAGTTTATTAATGTGCATAACATATATTTTTTTCAGAATTTTATATCACGTAGTTTAAAAAATAGAGGGGGGGGACACATTTTTCAGACTTTGAGACCTGATATCTCGAAAACGATTTGCTTAAATAAAAATGTGATGTATAAACCTTCATATCATTTTCAAAGACCTTTCTATTAATACCCCACATGCTTATGTAAAACTAAAAAAAAAATTCTATCCCTCAGTTACATGTATGGAGGGCCCCCACCCCAATGGTTTTTTTACAATTTAGTATCACATTCCTGTAGCGGTTCATACAACACATATCCTTACCAAATTTCGTTACTATAGCATTTATAGTTTCCGAGTAAATTGGCTGTGACAGACGGACAGACGGACAGACGGACATGACGAATCTATAAGGGTTCCGTTTTTGCCATTTTGGCTACGGAACCCTAAAAACGAATATAAATACCTGCTACATACAATAAAATAGCAAATAATAGTTTACCTTATCACCTTCTGCAACTTTCGCGATGACGGAGCCATCATGGGGGTTGTAAGTGTCGAAGGTTTTGCCGCTTTTGGCATCTACCCACTCGTTGTTGATGAACAACTAAAAACAAATGAATGTATAATTTTTACCAGGTTCCCCATAATAAATTAGTATTACCAATTATTGTGTCTTTTCTTCTGAACACAAACATGTAAACAAGTTACTTAGGTACTTACAATCTATTTAAAAAAACATTTTTTTCTTGTATTTTGAATGCGTGAGGCGTTATAATATACATAAAATAAGTATTTTATTAACAAATTTATCGCAAGAAATGCACTTTTAAGTTTTTTTTACATGCCAGGTGAAAGATTTGATGGTTTTTCCAAAAAACGGTTAAAAAACATTTCCTCTTAAAACAGACGGAATCCGGCAAATTTTATACAACATTTATGACTTCATATTTGATCAGAAATCCGCTATTAAATTTTTTCCTCTTGGGCACACTGCATAAAAACAGTTTAATTATCATATTTGGTATACAAAATATAATATTAAAACCGGAAAATTTATCTACATATTGAAACGACACCTACCTTGGTGTACTTAATTTCGGGGGCCATGGTTTCACTGAGCACTAAAACACTCGTAGGACACAGTACGTCTGACAGAAAGTCAACAAACAACTAAATTATCGCAGTCGCTCCAAACATGATATATACATAACATAGATAAGTAGTCAAAAAGTCATCTGTATGGTGATGACAAAGCAGGTCGTACGATTTACCGAGCTGGCAACTAGGGCTTGCAATACGGATAACCGTTTCTCCTGATATGCGTATTATCCGGATATCCACCCAATTTTACTATCCGTTGTTTACGCAATTTTATATCCGGATAAAATGGATATTTACATATTTTGAATAACATTTCTTTTTTCATCGCTTTAAATATCTTTATTTACATGTTGAATAGGTACAAGGTATCCATGAGGAAAGGGAAAATTTTTAACAGCATATTCCTGAGACTAAAAGAAGCAAAAAATGTTAAATGAGTTTTGGTCAAATCTGCAAAAAAAAATTAAGTTTTTTTTGATGTTTTGAATGTCTTAATACACAAAAAAGGATTTTATTAATCAACCTATCGCAAAAAATGCACTTTTAAGTTTTTTTTTTACATTATGTAGGTATGTAATTAAAGATTTTTTTGTTTATTTGATGTCAGTCAATTAAGTGTGATAGACTAAGACAACATGGTGACAAAATCGTTTCCTAAAATGCGTTTATCATAGCGTAACGGTCTAAAACGGTTTTAATAAAAAAACTAATTTTCTCTTAAAATAGACTGAAACCAGAAAACTTTATATGACATTTTTTAACTTCAAATTTGGTCGGAAATCGGAAATTGTTTTTTTCCTCATGGGCACATTGAATACAGTCGTGGAGCAAGAGTGACCTAGTACGAGGGACGGTCACACTAAGCAACTTCCACTATGGAAACAACCAAGATCGCGAAAAAATCGCCTAATTATGATGATTATGTTAATTAAGCTAATATATAGTTAAGTATCAATCGTCAGTTTTACACCAAATAGTTGATCACAAGCTACTCTCCCATCAAATCTGGTGGATTAAGCATCAGTCTCAAATTATTTTGCGTAATCCCCCATGGTATCAAAAAGAATGAGATAAATGTTATTACATAATTTTGGTTTCACTATGGAACTGTTGAATCAGATCTATAGCTCTGCAATTTTTTGTATGAATGGTTCTTAAAATTCTAAATTGTCCTAAACCTGCAACGTTACTGCATAGGCGTGAACGTTACTGAAAATTTTGCGATGACCGAATTTTTAGATATGCCACGGGTGCCAATCTTAAACTTATTTTGACATTTTTTTTGTTTCGATTACCTACTTATGTTCGTCTATGAGGCAGTAAATTTTACATCGAAATATTAAATTCAACCTATCCATAACCCCATAACCATCACCTTAAAACAATATTAAATGTTTATTTTCCTAATATAATAACAATATGTGAATATAGGTATATGTGAAGTATATCCGGAATATTTTATTCGCACTATCCGGATACGAATATTACAAGCCCGACAGGCAACACAATCATAAAGGAGAACCAATATAGCTATGACCCTGAAATTCTTAATAACAACGCTTTATCGCAGGCCACGCGAAGAATATCGCTTATATCATTGCGACCGACGTGCCTGCGCTGCTTATAATCTAAAATTTGTAAACACACTCGTTTAGGTTCTCAAGGCTACTACTTGAGTCATAGATCACCACCGCCAGACACCACTTCATAGTGTTTACAAAGACCATGAAGTGTAGTTATCCCTTCAACTTTGAAGACAACAGGAAAGGATGTCTGTCACCAATGTAATTGGAAATTTGCATTTTCATTTTAAGGTTTGTTTTGTAGTAGTACTTTTTTGACAGACCATATATGATGGGATATGAAAGTGATTGATTTTCTAATGTCCTATCAATCCCAATCTTTTGATAGTCTTGCGTAGGTACTTGCTTAGTATTTATTGATCCAAGACCTAAATGCTGGAGGCCTTCTCAAGAAATATGTGGTTTTTAGATATTGACCGAGTCTCGAGAGCCAAGTAAATTCATTATTATATTAAAAAGTACTTAAAGTTTTTCCATCTGGATGCTATTTCAAATATTCATTTATACATGCAGGATACCTAATTATTATCGAACCCAGAAAAATTGTTAAACATATTTAAGTTCCTGTACATTATAATAAGATTAGAATGTCACGTCACAAAAATAAAGATATCCTGCTTTCTGAATTTGGAAGAATGGAGTTATGCTGACAAAAAATTAACTAGTAGGTACATATTTTTATTTTGAGACTTAACCATTAACACATATCATCAACACAGCCATGCGCGACTTGCCTAGCTATGCCCCGTCTATGGGTAAGTGATCTTGCGGTTGGAGTGATTCAGAGATCAGAGATGACTTGCGAGTTTTCGGTGTACTTACTATGAATTAGCATCGTGAGTTTAACACAGATTTATGTTCTGTTCATCCCTCTCACACTCACATTGGTTCAAGCGGGTGGGACATACAGTGAGTCTGCGTTAAGCTTACGGCGCAAGCCCATGGTAAGCCCGCTGATTGTCTAATATGAATCGGCAATTATACACTTCACAATGAACAACGTACAATGAATTGTATTTTAAGATGAAATCATTTTATTGTCAAATGCACATTTTTTAGGGTTCCATTATGAAAACAGCAAAACTGACACTGGGGACCTTTCAGATCTCCAAAATTATGAATATGTATCTAAGTATTAAAATTATGTCTGTACTAAACATCTCTCTTTGTATAGTATTAAGTCATTTAATTGAATTTATTTTAGTGTGATTTTTTTATTTATTTTTATTAATTCAAACAAAAATATACTGTATAACATGTTTACTTAGGTATATGGCTGTTACCTATGGGTGTCCCACGAAGAAGTGATATAAGTACTGAAAGTGGGGGACGGGGGACTTCAAGGGCTATCCGAATCACACCCATATGTTCCGCGATTTTTCGTATTTACGGAGTTATGATTTTTTTTCTCGCAATTCCGAATAGGCACAATGAGATTTTTATTTACGGTGACGTGAATTACTGTCGTAGACGCTTTATTCTTTTTTTGTTATTAGAGCCTTATAGATTAGCCAATCCGGAATGGTATTAATTAACCAAAAAATTATTAACTACCCAGTATTTTCACAACTTCAAATAGCATTTAAAAAATTAATTTACGTAAAACAAATTACGCCGTGTGGTGACGACAATAAGAATACATTTTTAATGTCGCCACCCCAACTCCTCCTGCGGGTGTCGTAAGAGTCGACTAAGGGATTGAAGTGTCACTGACCATTATTTGATATAAGATTGACGATGGGCAGCAACGTCATCATAGTGGACAATTTACTGCGATCGCCAATCCGCTTGCCCAGCGCAGCGTGGCGATTATGTGTATTTTCCTCCTAATGCGTTTATACGCATATTTAATAGGAGAGGCCTACGTCCAGCAGTGCACTATCATAGGCTGATGATGATGATGATGATGAAAACAAATTAGAAATTGGCGTTTTTAAAAGCTTGCTCTATCAGGTAGCTACGCTAAAAATTTCATCGCAATATTCGTATATGTATATGGCTTAAATTGCATACTTTCAGGGAAAATTCAGATTGCTTTTCCCGAAAAATTTAAATTATGCGAACGCGCCTCATACCTTCGTTCGTAGTATTTTTACCACAGTATTAGTTCTGTTCTCAGCTGCCTGTATTAATTTAGATTTATTTTTTCTTGTATCGACAACTTCATTTGGAAATAACAATGTTATCAGTTACCACTAAACGAAAATATTGGGCTACATTCGTACAGTAGGATTCTCAATTCTCATACATTCTTGGCTGAACGAAACTACCCCAACCAAAAATCTAAAAATAAATACAAAAAATAAAATTAACCATTTCATACGTAGTTCAAAGATCGGTCAAAAAGATCGGTCGGTTCAAAGATTTTAGTCGGGGAACCTCCATATATTAATATTTTCCCTAATGAAAGGTTCCCCGACTGCAATCTAAACAAAATATAAGTAAGTAATAAGACAAGCGCCTATAAATTATGCAGATACGCTCACAAGAATTAATCTGAAAATTAATTATTTGTTACTTTTCAGTTCGCTTAAAACGGCAGTCGTGTTTTTTAATTTTTTAATTATTTTATTTATTTGAAACCTTTTAGTGAATCTGGAGATTCCTTAAAGTTGGAAAGAATTTCAAAAACCGACTTCGCAGAGGGCTGAAGCTTCGCTCTGGGGGCCCGAGGAGTTCCCATCCCGCTAATTTTGTGCGAAGCACCGGTTCCAGTAATGTTCCGGTCCTCATGTGGCACTCCACATGAGGACCGGAACATTACTGGAACCGGTGTAAATCTATGTTGAGCGAGTTCGAAGGGCAAGTTTCAGGGTGGGAGGCTTAAAACTGAGCTCACGGAGGCCCGGACCTTTACTTCGAGGGCCCAAGCATGTTGCTTGCAAATTTAAAGAGAGGTCGAAGGCCGAGCTGCGAGAAAATTGAACTACCATGCTTCTTCAAATACCCCAGCATCTAAAAAACCGACATCCGCGTAGGGCCCAAGGCACGACGAGCGAGTCCACACGGTACAACCGTTCCCGGTTCGATTATTAAATCAGTTAAGAGGGACCTCTTAACTGATTTAATATTCGAACCGGAGGGCCCCACGTGCAACGGTTCTCTTCGAACTCCAACGAAGACTTAAAGTCGAGCTCCGCGTAGAGTCCGGTTTGTGAGGCCGAAAGCCGAGCCCCCGGCCCGGACCACCGGAGCCAGAGGCACAGACTTTAACTTAGAGGGCCCAAGTGTCACTTGGAAGAAATTTAAAGCAAGGCCGAAGAAGGGACGAAGTGCTGGAGCGTAACTATCGGGGTGCTTCAAGCGCGAGCCCGATGGTCGGAGGCCCGACGAGCGAGCCCAAGCGGTACAACCGTCCTTCTTAGCTGTCTTAACAATCGAAGCCATAGCCTAGCGCTACCACACTACGTGATGGAATAGTGTAAAATGAAAATGATTCGGAGATCCGTAGACCCGACGATCGTTTCCACAGCCTGCGAAGGCTGTAAACTGAGCTCCACGTAGGGCTGAAGGCCCGAAGTGTACCCTAAAGGGGCTTGCAAGGCCGAAGGCCAAGCTACCAGAGCCCAGCGCTCCTTCGCTATAAGTACAATGAAAAAGTGTAGCATTAAACCGAATCGCACGGCCGCAGGCCCGAAAAATTGTTTCGAGAAAATGCGGAGGCTGAAAGCCGTGATCCTCGTCTTCGTAGGGCAGAAGGCCTGGAGCGCGGCCACCCGGCTGCGTGAGACTCAAGTTTCCAGGCAAACCCACCTTCATACAACGCCCGTGCGCAAATGTTAAGGCCATACCCGACCCTAATCTGATCAAAAGCCAAAGGCAGAACGGTCAAACGACTGTTTGGGCTATCATTTTTCCAGCATTTAAGTCTACATTTGTTTCCAACTAATATAATTATGACTGATCATTGAGCTATTTCTTATTAATTGACCGTTACTTTCGAACAGTTCAGGCAGCTATGGCTGCATTTGTTAGTCATGTCATCATCAAAATCACAACATCAGCCTATGTTAGTCCACTGCTGGACGTAGGCCTCTCCTATTAACTATGCGTATAGACGCATTAGGAGGTAAATGCCCATAATCGCCACGCTGGGCAAACGGATTGGCGATCGCAGTAATGTGTCCACTATGATGACGCTGCTGCCCATCATCAATCTTGTAGAATGGTCAGTGACACTTTAATCCCTTAGTCGACTCTTACGACACCCGCAGGGAGGAGTTGGGGTGGTGACAAATGTATTCTTACTGCCATCACCACACGGCCCTAACTTCACTTGCCTATGAATTATTATCGAATCCAATGTATAAAATTGCTCAGATTCTATGGAAAATTAATATTAACTAGCTCTTGAAATTTTACTGTTAACCCTGAAAAAAAATATCGCCCGAAAGTCTATTTTGTATCGAAATCATGGAGTCAACTTAAACTTTTGACCGGTACTGTTATGTATATCAAACGATATATCGTATATAAGTTTTATTTGAAAAACTTATCGGTTACGAGCCGGGGATTGAACGTGCATTTTACCCCTCGACCACAAGCGCGTACATACAATGTATATGTTTCATACACACTTAGCGGTCAAGAAGATGTGTCAAAGGTGACAGTTCTGTCACGGCTTAGGCTTTGAAGAAAAACTTCAATAGTGCGATGTAGAACATTTCGAGTTTTCTCCTCGAACATATACTTAAACATATAACTTGTATATATATTTACAATCTGCATACAAAATGCTTTAATTTGATACCCAAATCATAGCATTTAGACGACATATTATTCTATGCGCTTTAATTGTATTTTAATGAATCTGTCTTTTCTAGAATAAGTAACAAACATATACGTTATATACATATTCGTAATCGTTGTTTGAAGCTCTTCATTTTGATACCAAACTCGATAGGTTTCTTTCAAATTATTATTTTTTGGTTAGATAATATTGAATTTTTAGGCCACCATATTGTTTTTAACGTGACGTCACATATCCTATGTTACCCGCGACGTCACGTGGATTCTAATGATACCCTACACTATATGATCTGCGCGTTTAAAGAAAATATGAAACATACATAGGGGCTGAACACATATACTCTCCTTTTGGCAGTCGTGTAAAAAGTCAGTGTTCGGTCAGTGTACGGGGACCTATTAAGGGTTATTAGGATGTTTTTTTGAAAAAATAAGCCCCGCTGAGTATCTTACTGTTCCTTCTCAGGTCAGTGGTACACCACCTAATAATTATGACTTTTAGTTGCTTATATGTTAATGTGACACATGCTCAGATTAATATGATAGGCAATACCTATGTACGGTCCCTGAAATAGAATGTTTAGCAGTTTATGGCTCACTTTACGTTGGACGGTCTTAGTACTACATACAAACAACCAATTTAAGTTGAACCGCAAAGTGCTAAACATTCAATTTCCTCGACTGTACAGATTTTTGACTGGTAAATCTGTTCAGATGCATATTTTTCTATACTCATTTATTTTTGAAGCCTTGGATTTGCTCATATATTTATGAACTCGACTGTACACGACATTTTAAACGAGATGCGCTTTGGCGCCTGATAAAATTGCATTGCAACAAATCCCTCGTGAAAACATTACCATGTTCACGTTTAGGCGCTAAGCAAATACCTACCTATTGTTATTATTGAATAATGTGTATTCCTTGTGCAATTAAAAGGTAGCTAAACAAACTGGAGCATAAAACAGTAACTAGCCCTCTGCCACTGTCGGTCACGTGACATGTGTCTTATTATCAACACCATAAAGTTGAAAATAGGTACGCCTGATGTACGTCACCTCAGTCGCAGAGGGCTAATAACTTTTTATAGTATGTTTAGTTACTTTACTGTTTAGTAACGACATTTCGTAACTAGTTTCGAAAACGGGAAAAAGTAACAAATGAAAATTTACCTCTATCGGTAATTGTAAGCTTTAGGCTTTTAGAATCGTGAACCGATTTCCAAATATTTTATTATAGAACAGGTAAGATATAGCCCCGATGTGATCCCGTTGGCACTAAGTCGGGATCTAATGATGGCATCTTGAAGAAATCGGTTAGAGTCCGTTTTTTTTTTGGTGATTATTTCAAAAGCAATTACGTTCACATTTGCTTATATGTATAACTACAGATAACGTACAAAGCTTAATTCGATTTTTCCTAGGAACACATCCCCATGATTCGCATGGCATCTCCATTAGACGGGAATACTTCATGCATAAAAATAGGTTTGTCCTTCAGTCGATTCTCATTTCTTCATTTAGTTTATTTCGTGCACGGATAACCAATTAATCATTTTATTCAGATGTTGGGCTTGGAAGGGCCAATGCCAAATACATACCTACATGATTGTACTGGTTGTATTGCAACCCTTAAACCTTGAACACAAATTATTTTGACACATTCAACAAGGCAGCAAATTTTATTTTCACACCAATTGTTTTCATTATGGTAGGTACAGTCAAAGGCAAAAGTGTTTACTTGATAAGAACGTCGAAACAAATTTATGAGAGGATTCTTCCGATACATGTTTATGCACTTGACTGTACCTAATGCAATATTCCATTATAACTAACTGACTTCAGAAAATATTTGATGATTGAATATAACTGTTTCATAATATTACGTAATCTTCGATTTTGTACTAATTGGATAGAATACAAATAAAGGAAATTGATAAATATAACATTTTGTACCTTGTCATAGTGACAATAATAATTATGGGTTCCTAATGAATTTCATATTGATTGTCGCTGTGATAAAGTCCGATATGGGACGTGAATCAATACAACACTTGAAAGTTACGTTCGGGATTGGTGTCACATACGTCTACTCTAAATTAAAGGTGTGATTGATATTTAGACCTACTCAATGACCTGATTTAAATGAATCCGTATGAAATTAACAACGTTAGGTAGGTACTCCTGAGTAACTAACGTTGTTCAGAGTATAACATAATTCGCACAATATTTCATAGTCGCATTTAGCTTCGTTGATTACTGCAATTTTATACCCGAGTACCTGCAATTAGGGGTAATGAGGGCACATGGATATCCGGGATACACGGATACCAATGAAACAATAAAGCTACATGAAAAGTAAGTTAGGTACAATTCGTTTTCTCACATATTTAAGCTAATGCGAAGACCTTAATATCACTCTTGGTGGTGGTAGGACCTCGGGCAGGGTCCGCCCGGGATAGCTACCACCGTCTTACCCGTGAACCGGCCGCTAAATAGTAGTGTTTGTACTGCTGTGTTTGGGTTTGGGGGTAAGATAGCCGGTGTAATTACTGGCATAGATAGAGGCAATCCATCTAAGTCCTCAGGGTAGGCAGCGCATAGGCGATTTTTTGATCACTATTTCCATGGGCCTCAGTTCCTGCTTTCCGTCAGGTGAGCTGAGCCTGAGAACTCAGTTGTCTACCTTCGCAAAATAAAAAAAAAATAAAAAACTTTCGTCTTCGTCCAGCAGAAATTTCCTTAATTTTTTCGACACATCTATGATACTCAATCAACGCGTTTATTTAATCATAGGATTAATGTATAAATAAAAGATATATGCAGTATGTGGGTGGACAGGAATTTCAGACGTTTTGTTATTAATTTATAATATTATGTCGTGCGTCCCGGTATCCTTGGCATTAATTTATAGTATCTCTAATCGCGCAGGTCAACGGTTGGGGCCACGTACAGCTATGCTATTCTCTTATTCACACATTCGACGCTGCGTTCATCAACGAGCTCGACGACGAGACAGCCTTCACTTCGACGTCAAGCGCAGCGCTGCGAAAAACGGTATTCACTAACGTAAAACAGCTCGTCGTCGTTTAAAGTGCATTAGTGAATACAATTTTTAGGCTAGACGCTGCCGCAGCGCTGACACAGCGCTGATAGCAAGACGGTTTCCTTAGTGAATAACACTGCTGGAAGGCGCTGCTTAGGTACCTGTCAATTAGTTATTAATTTTATTTTTTGGTTTTCTCCGTTGTGAAAGTTGCTTAGGGTAACTATCTCCAGTGCTGTACATTCGTCTTACACGACCTAAAAATCGCCCTGCGGCCCTAACGCGAAAAAAGAAAATCGTAAATTTCGAGGATTTGTCTCTCTCACTCTAATGACGCCTTCGTTTCGGTGACAGAGAAAAATCCTCGAAATTTACGAATTTACGAATTCGATAGTAGGCCTGTTTCCTCATGTTTTAAATTAAGGATTTCTCGTCAGTAATACAGACCAATATACATTGTAGAAATATACATTATTCATCACTTTCATCAGATTTAGCATCACCGTGCCTAGGTAAGCTGATTTGATTGAAGATTAACCATTGAACGACCCGACCTTATCAATCCAGTCCAGTGCTTACCTAACTTATTTTAACCTAGGACGGGTCTCGAAGGATATTTGAATGAAATAGCTTAATATTAAAGCCCACTTAATACAGCTGGGGGGTTACCATGACATGCTTAAGACGCTCAGTTTAGGTTGAGAGAAAGCGACAAGGCTATATGAGTCGTGTATCACCGTCCCTTTCCCTGAACCTAAACTGAACCTCATTAGTACGTCATAGTAACCCCCTGGGGGCTACCATGACATCATAAATGCGATTCAGTTTAGGTTCGGCTTGTCAGTTTTTGACAGTTATTCTATGGAACGGGGGGTTACCATGATGTACTAAAGCGATTCAGTTTAGGTCGAGAGAATGGAACAAGGCTGTACAAGTCGTATGTCGTCTCTGTCCCTTTCTCTCGACCTAAACGGGACCTAATCGGGCCGCGTGGTGACGGCAGTAAGAATACATTTGTCATCACCCCAACTCCTCCTGCGGGTGTCGTAAGAGTCGACTAAAGGATTGAAGTGTCACTGACCATTATTTGATAAAAGACTGATGATGGGCAGCAGCGTCATCATAGCGGACACATTACTGCGATCGCCAATCCGCTTGCCCAGCGTGGCGATTATGGGCATTTACCTCCTAATGCGTCTATACGCATAGTTAATAGGAGAGGCCTACGTCCAGCAGTGGACTATAATAGGCTGATGATGATGATGATGAAACTGAATCGCATTAGTACGTCATGTTGACCCCGCTGATACATCATTAGTAGATCGTGGTGGTATTGGTTAAGAGCGTAATGTCAGATCCAGTTATCCTCTGTTTATTTGGCTTACCCTGGATTGTGCGAGT
>JALPQI010008561.1:0-40019 GCA_025490895.1 Thaumatotibia leucotreta
GTTTTACACCACTATTACACCACTGTCTCCTTAGGATTTTTTTTTCAATTTCCGTACATTCGCTAATTTTTTTTCTTTGTTTATTCCGCGCAGCATTTTTGCGTTTTAGCTTCTTCAAACTTTTCTGGGTTGTTTGCTCGCATCCGCTCTCGGTACCGCTTCTGTTTTTCCGCCGCAGATAATGCCATCTAAATAGACAAATAAAATATTTTTTTGAAACGGTTTGCCAATTTTTTTTTAAATAAGCGTCTGTGGTCGATCATGTATAAATATATCTGTCGTTATTCATAAGAACAATGAAATGAGATTGCTAAGGGGACCAAGCACTAAAGGGCACTTTTTACTTAAATTGTTTTATTCCTGTAATCTGTATCATGTGTTTTATATGCAATAAAATATATTGTATTGAAATGTAAATCGCATAATAATTTTAATATTAAATTACAATAAGTATTTAGCACCGGTATTTGGGGAATTTACAACGAACGCTTATATATTTACTTTACAAATGGAGAAACAAAGTCAAGAGATATAATAACTTGTACAAGCCGATTTTAGCCACTTAGTTAGAAAATCAGCAATTACCAAAGTAGGTTTCATTTTTAAGAATATGTGCCGTACTTATGTTATTTTCATATATAATTTATTTAAACTAACTTTATTACTCCTCTTCATATATCCATATGTAAAAAATAAAATAAGTATCTGATCATCAAAAATAAATAAATAAAAACTGTTCAATAATTGGCTTATACACGATTTTTTTACCTATTGAGTCTTTTTGAATTTTTAAAAATGCTTAAAAATCACATTTCGCACAATAAAGATGACTGTCTAACCTTTTAATGTTGGATTTTGCAGTGTACACTACTCTTAACAATCGATCACGAATGTTACGTAACACATATGGTAACACACGTATCATTCGTGAATCAATAACACATGCAGACATAACCTAAACAGCAATTTTCGTCATGGGTTTTGAAGTAGTAGGACCCCGAAGAGTTTGATTGTTGAAAGAAATTGTCTATAAACACACATAAAATAAATAATATAGTAAATCTGCATTCTTACCTTGCATATTCTCGCTGAAAAATATTAAAACTTCCCGAGACAAAAGCGTCGATCACCTTGAAGGGCACTATCACAGAAAACAAAATGGCGATTTCTTTCCTCAAGTTGCACAACTTGAAGGTGGTGTTGCCGTTATTAAAAAAATATCGTCGTTACCCGGAAATTCTGATAGTTTCGTAGTATTTGAGGTAACTTACGTGAGGTATCATTCGGGATTGAAAAATGAGACACGATATTTTAATACGTTTTGTATTTATTTTCATTGTTTTTAATTTAAATAATTTAAATTGTATCATTGCAAATTAAAACATTAATTTAGAAATGCCAAAAAGATTACAGGTTCCAAAAACAATTGTGCATTTTTATGACCTCAAATTATGAGATGTCTTAGGTAGGACACACGATTTTTGTATGGAAACGAAAATTAACACTTTCAAAAAAAATACAAAGTGTTAGTAAAATTGCAAACAAAATGAATTTAATAACTTTTCTGAATAAAAACATTAGTTTGCGCACCAAAATCCACTAACGACTATCATTAAGTAAGATAACATTATTGAGATATAGTACTCTATATTAATGGGACAGTTTCTTTTTTTCAAATGTACAATAATTGGCGGCCATACTCAAATGGCAACGTCATTTGTTGTTAAAGCCGTATCTCACCTTCCACAATATTGTATTGTGATAAATCTGATGCACATTTTTATTTTACCTATATTATATTATTCCACAAAATATTAAATAAATTTATGATTCTAATATCAACAATTTACCTTTGTTGTAAATTGTTGCTTTCAGTTTAATACGGGCTTTTCATATACATGTCTGGTTTTACATATTTTTATTTATCAAATTCAAATATTCAAAATTTATGAAAGCATTTTCGACATATTTTGTCATGAAATTTCTGTATATAAGGCTGGGGATCTCCATAGAAAGGGTTCTTGCGTTTTGGTCGCGAAAGGGTGAAGACCCTGTCTTTTTTGCGATGGAATATCTGGAGGGCGAAGCTCTGTCCAAATTATGTGTTGTATTTCTCTTAAAGAATCATTTTATTAGCTGGAAATTATGGTAAGCTAACCTGGTTCTTTGTAGACGTTAGTCACAATACATGTATAACACACGCTACACGTACACAGGGAATGGGTAATTACAACTTTCATTCTAAAGTAACGTTAAAATCTATATTCTCTAACAAAGCCTAATAATATAATTCAATTCTGGGCTGTTGTTAGTTAAGTTTGTTTTGGTGTTCTAGATTCTCTAATTCTCTAGTGTGGGGGGCGTCAAGCGATGCACTGTCAACTATTAAAGGTGTTCACTATAATATAAAAGTAACATGATTCTGTCAAGTTGAGTCCAGTAGCTACAGACTGATCCAAAGAGTTTTGGGCAGACTGTTTAAGGTCCAATTGCGAGGCGAAGCAGTGCATTGGGTCCTATAGAGCAGAAGGAACGCTCATCTTGGTTGATCATTCAGAGAACGAATGTATCGATCAACATTATTATTAACAGAAGTGCTTGCTTTTCACCTTTAGACCCTGGAGAATTTGAGTATTAGCTGTAGCTAGGCTTAGCTTGGGGTTATACTGCAATATGATACGCGTATGAATACTTGGTGCTTCTTTTCATCTTTTCCCTTTGTTTGCATTGCAGTTAGGTTCCGAAGCACTGTAAAATTTAGCTAGGAGTAGTGAGGAAGCCCAACTGACAGAGTTAACTCTACACTGGTTGGTTTAGCGTTGCCTCTTTACCCCACCCAAAATTGCTGGAACTGTTAATTTAGCTAGCAGATGTGTTAGGGTTAAAAGTACTAAATTTGTTAGAAGTTCCAGTCAATTGACAGAGGTCACTTAGATGGTCGGGGATATTCCTCTCTGAGGAATTTTATTTTTAATGTTTCATTCTTCACATCATATATTTTATTATTGTATTTATCGTTCAACTAACCCATAAACTTAAATTTCAGTGCTTAATAATGTTAAAACTATCTATCTTAATATTCCCTCAAATTCAATAAAACAACGTCACGTTTTCCTTTCAATAAATAGTCATTTCCCTTTATTATTACATGTCCAAATATCTGTTTGTTTTGTGTCCAAAGGTTTAGCTTGTTTCACATTAAAGAATCTTTGTTACTATACGGTTCACAACGTAGCGTCCTACCCTAGACTAGACGATCATTGGCCAATTTAGTATAAAGTTTCCAATTTATCAATGTAATTCTTCAATGTTATTTAATTGTATAAAAATTTATATTAATAAAAAAAATATATTATTCATTTAATCGTTTTATTTAAAATTATAGGGGGGGGGGTTGTTTACATAGTGAAGCGCAAAATATTGTTCCTTCGTTCTTTCACGGAAAAGGCCGAATTTATCTTTTTGCCTCAATTCGCTTCAGTACAATGAATACTGAAATTCATTGCGACAGCAAAAAGCCGAAGGAAAAGTATTATGCACTACATCTGTAACTACTACACCACGATCGTTAAAGCTTACAAAATATTGATAACAAATTGTAAAAATTGTTACATGTACGTCAATAAAATAAATACCATAACAATATTTTTTTAAACAATAGTATCAATATTTATGAGTATAGATATGCGTTATGCACCGACATCCCGTAGTTATGACTCATTAATTCATTATATACCTATACAAGGTGCTCGCGAGCATTGCGAAAGATTTTAACTATTGCATTCTAGACATCAAAATAAACAAAAAATATTAAGACCTAATGTCAAATTCCACAAAAACCTTTTTTTTTCTTTTTTTTTTGACTTTTTGAATACTTTTTAACATTTCTAATACTTTTGATCATGACAACAATTTGTAAAAAAATATTTTTTAAATGTTTTTTTTAGGGACAGGTTTTTTCGTCAAGCCTATTCTTATTTTTAGATTGTCAGACAAAAGGTGTGGTAATATTAGAACACATTGTGGTAGCATTGTAATCAAAAAGAAGTTTTATGACGAGTTACGTCGAAAAAAATATTTCGAAAAAAGGTTAATTATCTCTGGAACCAAGCCGAATCCAGGAAATTTATATAACATTAAATACTCTAATAATGCTCAGGAATACAGCATTAAAATCTTTCGGAATGCTCACGAGCACCGTGTATGCATTTGCACAAGCAATGAATTTATCAAAACATCTATTTTTATAGTGCATTTTTCTCCACGTGGTCAAACACGAGCGAACCGAGAGCCTGCCGCAAACACCGATCGACGTGTTGCCTTCGTGTCATACTTACGTACTAATCCGCAAGTGTAATAGAGATGAAAAACATCTATAATTGCTTACATGCGTTGCAGCGAGAGAAATAAACAATGGCACGGAATTATCACCTGCAATCGTCATTCAATTGTTTACGCCTCGTGTGAATGAAAGTGTGACCTATAAAATAAATAACAGTTATTTTCTCAAGCACTGAAAAATTTACATGACTTCTTATGTTCAGAAATTGCCAAAAATATTTCATGGAAAATGTGGCTACGCAATCAAAAGTCAGGTATTTAGATACCTTGAACAGGTTGCTCTTTAACGATAATATCACCTAATGTTGACCTCTACTGATGATGATCACTTGGCAACAGGCCTACTACCGCGAACACCGAAAATTCGTAAATTTCGGGGAAAAATTCTTCTCTTTCACTCCAACGAAAGCGAGATAGAGAAAAATCCCGAAATTTGCGTTTTTCGAATTTCGCGGTAGGGCCGCTGTAACATTTCGCAGGACGTATCTTTCGCATATTATCATATTCCCTGACCTAGTGGTAAATAAAAATTTGGTAAATCGTCGGCTGACAACCAAAAATCACTATAAAAACTGTCACTACTTTTACCTAGCAAAAAATACCTTTGCTTCCATGTGTAACACAAAACTTTGCTCCTCACTATAGTCACTATGTGTACTTTTTATTTTGAGTAGTACTTAAAGTTTTATTACAAAATTACATCATATGAAATACAATAAAAAGTAAAAATAAAAACCATAATTATATAAATAAATAATATAATGTATACTTATTATGGTGGGTTCGTACCCACAACATATAATCCTTATGATCTTACCGATGTGTGTAAAAATAGGCTATGATATCTGTTAATTTAATAATTAACAATAAGGTAAATTAAAGTAAATTTGAATAATCAATCAAAATGATGAAACATAATACATTTAACTAAATAGTCCAGGAAGCGTTCATGTAATTACAATCTCGTGACCTCTTATATGCTCGAGTTACAGTATAAATATAGCAATAAATCTCTGTTAGTGTCCATTTATATGTTTGTCTCCCTTATCCCTAGCTCATTACTTGCACTGCACTCAATAGACATTATTACTGATAACTTCAATGTCCTATAAGTTTAAAATCTAAATGTCGTAAGTCGTCCGATTTGAAATACTCGAATGTACAGAATGCGATCTTTTAAACGACGATAGAAAGAGAAATAGACCCAGTGCAGTTTATATCATATGTTAACAAAAGCATTTTGATATAAATACGCTTACTATTTACTAACAATATTTATTATTAAATGCTGATAGCCCTTGAAATTTTATATGATAACCTCTAGCTTTGTCTCAGGGATATACAGATATAAGTAAAGTCTATTTCAAATACGAAGGCCCGATTCCACTTAACAAAGTCATTAGGCGTCAGCAATAGGATCAGTGATAACAAAAGAATCCTGGCCAGGCCCTTTCCTGGCGTGATATTTTATGCATACATCGGTGTGCCACACGTGCCAATTTGTAGTGGAGCAATTAAATGACAAAAGTTTCGAGTGGCATCGGGGCTTCGTATTTGAAATGGACTATAAGTAGTTGCTGAACCATAGTTAGGCAGTTTAACTAGATTTTATCCGCAACTGGACATACATCGTGCCTTTTTTGCATGATAACGAGGTAGCCCTATTCCAACCATCCAAGCTCCTCCACGAAACTCAGCATCTGTTAATGCCTCATTTAGTGTGTTTGGAGTCCCTAAGTAATAACTCGTGTATATTTCTACCTAACATTTAGTTTTAAGTTAAGTCTTCGTATTTATAATAATAAAATTCCAATTCCAATTGTTTCGTCCGTGAGGATAAAATTTCATTACCGTAGCGTTGTGCAGCGTCTAAAGAACAAATGAAAGACGACACCGTTGCCGTCTTTCATTTGTTCTTTAGAAGACAAAAAACAAGATGTAGGTAATTAGTAATTACAGTTTACAATTGTTTTTTTTTTGCTATATGTATGAAAACATAAAAAAAATACTTAGTCTCATGTTCCGACCTGGTTTCTTACGACCTCAGGAATACGCTGTTAACAGTTTTTTTTAGTTATTCAGTTTCCTCGTTTTACACTTATATTCAAGAGGAAGACATTACAATTGTGCGAACCCTGGTCGAATCACTAAGGGTTCGACTCCACTGACGCTCGGCCAATGAGAGCGCATCACAGTGTTTCGAATTTTGAATTTGAAGAATGTAATTAGTCAATTTTGCACAGCTCCGCTCCGCTCCGCGTCAGTAGAGCCGCAATACCTAGTTAATGATTTAAGCAGTCAAGCAAGGCATATTTATTGTGATTTATACAGGGTGTAAGTCTAATACGGGCGAAGCTCTTAATGGGTGTTAGTTTACGACATAATAACTATAATAAGATTAATAAGTACATTCAAATAACTTTTACTTAAAATTAGAGCAACAAAATTTTCCTTACAAAATAATTCGGCGCGCAATGTAGAGAAACATACGCAAGTTAAACACTCGTTGACAGCTAATTTCAAAAGCAGATGACATAACTGCCATATCAACAATAACAAATGTTCATACCTACATTGCTGCTCCGATAATCTTAAAAAAAATCTGTTTGGTCATAATTAAGAGTAACTTTTAAAAAACCTTGTAATCCATGATTACACTAATGAATCCCATGCCTGGTTTATCGCCCGTATTGGATTTACACACTGTATATTTTAAGATTATAAATAGGTAAATGGTAAACACTGAAATGGTATTCTAGTCGTGGCTAGCGTGACACTGTGAGAGATCGCCTGTCAGGCTTTTAGATAATCTCGCAGTTTCCTCCATTGCGCGTGCACATGTCGTTACTAGTCATTTCCTAGGGGTCGCATTATGTACTTAAATGTCAATCGACATAAGGACATAACTCTTACATGGCTGAGTAATTATAATTATTCTTTACAAGCTGGTAGAGTCATACGGACGATTAATTTCTCTCTTGTCATTATTGTAAATAAAGTTAATAAGGAAAATCCGCTGATGTTGGCAACACTCAAACTCTTGAATAAACAAAATCTTGTGTCACAGGCCGGGCTTACACGTGTAAGTTTTAATGTACCTAAGTATTAAAGACGGAGCTATACTAAGGAATGAGAGGTGAATACCACTATCTCATTCCTTAGTAAAGAGCGCTCGTACACCTGTAAGTTGTTACGTAAGTTACAGGAACGGAGCTATACTAAGGAATGAGAGGTGAATATCACTATCTCATTCCTTAGTATAGCTCCGTCCCTATAACTTACGTAAGAACTTACAGGTGTACGGCTGGCCAAAGCTCGGTCTCTACTACTTACGCAAAAAACTTACAGAAGCAGTACCATGAGCTGCCGCGACGTTATTAACGCGCCTTTACTTTCCAACCGGCTTGCTCGTAGCAATACGCAAATATGAGCAGGATGGATAGAAAGTAAACTCGCATTACAGATTACAGTTTTTGACGCTTATCATGAACAACGCTGTATTCCAAAGTAGTCTTCTTCTTCTTTGTCAATATGCTCTTGGTCACGTCATGTCGAACGTTTTATTATTCTGCGCCAATTATCCCTGGCCGACGCTTCTCTTGCACATGTGTTAAGGGGAGTATTGGTTAAAGCTGAAATTTGGTCTGTCCAACGCATCGGAGAGCGTCCTCTAGACCGGTTTCCGTTGACTCTTCCCTGAACAAGTCTCTCTATGGCATGCTCTCCACGTCGCGTAACGTGTCTGAAGTACCTCAATATACGGGCTCTGACAATTGAAGATAGCCTCTCTTTCACTTTAAGTTCTTCAAGTATGGAGACATTCGGTCGACGTTCTGTCGAGGATACCTGTAGCATTCGCCTCCAAACCCACATTTCAAGTGCGTCAATTCTTTGCCTCTCTCGCTCTTTGACGGTCCATGTCTCGGCACCATACAGTAGAATAGGAAAAATCAGAGAGCGTACTAAAATACACTGAAAAAAATGCTAAGTTGGATTTATCAGATCTTTCGTAATTCTAACCGGAAATTAAGGTTGATTGGGTCCTATCACAAATATTTTTTTGATTTTACCAAACTTTTTATGTTGGCATTTTACTAAATTAATTTGGTTGATTACACCAGTTTTTTGTTGATTTCACTAGTTTTTTGGTATAATGTACAATGTTCTTTGTTGATTTAACCAGAAGTCTGGTATCGACTTCAACCTTTTTAGTTTTGTAAATTTGATAGCAAGGATTTGTTAGATATATCAAAGTTTCCTCGTAATATAGCCAACCTAAGTCACTTTGGTAAATATTTTTTTCAGTGTAGTACGCGCTTGCAATTGGAATTCTAGTGCTTCATTGTTAGAATTCAAATTACGACAAGACATTGTCTAAAGATGCAGCGTTGTTTATGATAAGCGTCTATGTAGTGCAAAATCCTTTCTCTTCGCCTTTTCACGGAAACATCCGAATTCATATTGCTGTCACAATGAACTTTAGTATATATTGCACTGAAGCTAATTGAAACAAGATTAATTCGGGCGTTTCCGTGAAAAGCCGAAGAGGAAGGATTTTGCACTACATCTGTAATAACCAGAGATCGGACAAATGGGCGTCATTGTTCGCAATAATATGGATATGACTCCAAATTTGGCGAATAATTTCTTGAAATTTGATTTCGAAGCTTCGAAGTGACTATTAGAAAGGTTTTCATAGTTACCGGTGTGAAAAAGGTAATTTTCTGAAAATGATTGAATGATTTATTTTTCAATCAACTTTGGAGTCATGTCCAAATTGCGAACAATGACGCACATTTGTCCGATCTCTGGTAATAACGTAGCGGCGGCTAACGGTAGGGCTACAGGTAAAGTCCAGTCTATGGTTAGAAATTAGAACTGGCGGTGGATTTGATATTCGCTAAACGCCCCGTGGGGGGGGGGGGGCATACTGAGGAATTAAATAGAGACTCGTTTCAGAATAGTTAGTCTATGTAACTCAGTTGGAATAATGTTGGAGTTGGAACCATTGATCCAAAGGGCCGCTTCTAAAGCAGCCGCTTTTTTTAAAGTTTTGTCACTGTTATCTTCGCAGACGTTAATTTAAATTTTGATTGTCCACAGGGCGAACATACAACGATTTGAACCAGTACCCCGTGTTCCCGTGGGTGCTGACCAACTATGAGAGTGAGGAGCTAGATCTCAGCCAGCCGTCCAACTACCGGGATCTATCCAAGGTATCCTAACGTTTATGCTATCTTGGTAATTTTATCTGTTTCCCTTTGGTCCTGACTCGCTAGCGAGGATTTATGCTTTCCTGGTACTTGTGATCCCCATTTTCCTTACGTTCCAAGCAATTGATCCCAGTAAAACCCCCAACTGTCACCTCTGGAAGATATTCTTGCGTTTATGCAGGTGACCATAATAATGTACGGAAATGGTCACGTGACTTTTCTTTCGAATCTGTCATTCTCATACATTTTTCATCATTACATCGTTTATTATTAGGAATGCTAGGGATTTTAATGACCCCAATACGTTAAGAATCCTGTACAATGCACTAATGAGAAGCAAAGTCGAGTCAGCCTTCATTGTTTGGAACCCCTATGAAGCATCTTACGTCTTACTTTTAAAGAGAGTGCAAAAGGTGTTCTTACGATCCCTTTATAAAAAAATGTACGGTTACTACCTGTTTTTATATCCTACCAAATTCTTGCTGGGCGTGCTGGGTTTTAACACTTTTAACTCTCTGGAGGTAAGACGTAATTTTGCACTTCTCACTACTGCCTGTAGCATCTTGCGTGGGGAATCGGACTGTCTGGAACTGGTGGAGCAGTTAGTGCGTCTGTATGTCCCCTCAAAGACCAGAATTGATTTTAGACCCCGGGACCATTGCCTACTGGCAGTTCCGGCTTCACGTACTGTATCGCGCAGGAATTCCCCCCTGGTGCGTTCCTTGCTCCTCTTGAATGCGCTCCTCGCGTCTGCCCCTCAGTGTGACTTATTTGCTAGCAGACAGGTTGTTGTGCGTGACGAGTGTCTGAGGTTCTGTGAGAGGATGGATGCAAGGCCTACTACAGTTAAAATGTAATTATTATTTGTTTTATACATCTATTTTACTTTTGTTATTTACTGTTGTTGTGTTTATGTCTTATTTTATGTAGTTAGCAGTGATTTAGTTTCGACTGTTATGCTGTTAACATGTTTTGTAATAAAAAAAAATCGTTTATCGTATGCGATAGCAGAATGGCATCTTGGCTAGACTTCTGGTAACTATAGTACCTACTCAGAACTTCAAGATTTGGAAATGATGAATGTAGATTGATATTAATTTATTAGTTAATCCTTTGCCTTTTAATTATGTAGCAACATTTTTTTTCTGTTTTACGCAGCCAATCGGCGCGCTGAATCCGAGTCGGCGCGCGTATTTCGAAGAGCGCTACAACACGTGGGAGCATGAATCGACGCCGCCGTTCCACTACGGCACGCACTACTCCACCGCCGCCTTTGTACTCAACTGGCTCGTGAGAATCGTAAGTACCTGTCACGAGCAATTTACCCCCTTATTCATAAACGTTTCTTAACTTAACAAGCCGCTAAGAATTGTTTGTCCCTTTCAGTCTTCACAATGCGTCCATAAGAGCAAAAGGGACAAACGATTATTAGCGGCTTGTTAAGTTAACAAACGTTTATGAATAAGGGGGTTAGTATGGAAGAAGCTTCCAACAATTTTCACGCCCAAGCAACGATCAATAGATTCACTGTCAGTAAAATTGATAGATACATAGTTGAATGCTGTTCACATAGCCATTGCCGATCTCTAGTTGTCGATTTCTAAGAACGAATATTTGACAGCTCAGAAATTACCCTTATATATATGACGTTAAGTCTATCGAAAAAATGAGAGTCTTACCCTCATATTAATAAGGATTAATATAACTATCATTACTATAACTGTCAAAAGTTCATTCTTAGATCTCGCAGACTATAACTACTCGGTAATCGCCGTTGGTAGGACCAGTAGCCATACCATGAGTTTTCAAATATCGGTTACGTTAGGTT
Organism: Thaumatotibia leucotreta; assembly: GCA_025490895.1. Classification (NCBI taxonomy): domain Eukaryota; kingdom Metazoa; phylum Arthropoda; class Insecta; order Lepidoptera; family Tortricidae; genus Thaumatotibia; species Thaumatotibia leucotreta. The sequence continues at coordinate 11,383 of JALPQI010008561.1, forward strand.
TTACTCGATACGTAAAGCATTCTATCGCGCTCGCACTTATTTATAAGCGCGATGGCCTGCTTTAAGCTGGGTTTACACGGGCTTAGTAGCTAATGCTTAGTACTTGTCACTTACACTTGTGAACTGTGTGTAAACATGTTGTATAAGTGCTTAGTATTAGTACAACTGCAAGTGCAAGTGATTAGAAGCCGATCCTATTTACTAAGCGACAAGCACCTACCCCCAACTAAAAATCTACTAATACTTGTCACTTGTCGAGTAGTGTAAACATTTAATGACAAGTGCATTCTGATTAGTGATTAGGTACTTAAAGCAATCGAAGTTAAATAAATTAAATTGGTCCGTCGACATCCTCATAAATAGTTTATACTCTCTTTGATCTTCGGTTTCTCTCTTAACAGATTTGCAGAATTTCCTTCTCTTCTCAGCAACCACTGTCTTGTCCATAAACGCTTATTTTTGAACACTTCTCCTTGCAGATCTTGTATTATAGACATTAAAATAATATTAGAATAATGCCTAAAAACATTTTTTAACACTAGTCGGCGGCGATAATCCATGGCGAGATCTTATAAACTAATACCATTTACTAATACCAATGTGTAGACGGTTCCTTGCCACTTGTCACTGTACATATAAGTCCCTAACCACCTACACTAATGACAAGTACTAAGCCCGTGTAAACCCAGCATTACGCATCAAGTAAAACCTAACGTAACCAATACTTGCAAAGCAAAGTCGTGGTACGGCTATTGCGCCTCATTATCATAAACTCGTAAAATCCTAGTCGGCGCACGTAATTCAAAGAATTTTACTCCAATTTGCGACTTTGAATCTGCTTAAACAATGTTTACGATAAATCATCAGTCTACTCTGTACTGTACATACATTATAATACATACAATGATATCAGAAAAACAATGTCGCTTCGGTATTATACGCAATCTAAAACCTATCTTCACACGATGCGAACGTGATATTTCTCCGACATTTGATTGTCATGATCACGAAAATTACACCCATTGTCAGGCTATATTTACTTTATTACTCCGTTTGTATGCACGTGCAGCGAATTAAATGTTAAATTGACTCATTAGAAGATTTAGGAGTACTCCGGAGGCCATTAGTGACGCAGTAAAATCTAAAGTGGACTGTATCGTTATTTGTTTCGTGAACGCGTTAGCACCATTTTTAGTGTCCTTTTTATTACGTACGAAATTCAATTCTCGGTATATGATCGATTAATTTATAGTAATCTCCTAGTTTAGCTTTCTAAAGGTGCATTCAGACCAAAAGAGCATTCGCTATTCTATCCCCCCACTCTACGAAATTCGATCGTTACACAAAACGTGATTCGTTAATTACGTAGAGCGGGGGATACAATAGCGAATACTCGTTTGATCTGAATGCACCTAAATTAATAGGAATACCGCGAATATAGAAAAACGTCTCTGTCACTCCGGACGCTACGGACACTATTTGATCTCTTTAAAAAATCTGAACGAACATTTTTTTTTTGTTATTGGCAACATTGATGACCATATGTTTCATTATCTATCCGTTCCATAACGCGTCAGTTTCATTGCATATTCCCCCTAGAAAACAAAAAGTAAACACCGAAATTTTAGATAACAAACAGCTTTACACTGGTTCTCACGAATGTCGAAGCGCCCAATCGCCCATGCTCGAAGGCATTCTGAATGACTCCCGCGGGGTGTAATTTACGGCGTTCACACTTCGACGCCCTGCGTTTACTTCTTAATTATAGCATATGAAATATTGAGGCAATATGGATATTTAATTTTGCTTGGCTATAATTTCCTTTTCATATCGTGTTTTTTTGTCTAATAGTATTTAGGTTTAAAGGAGTTCATGACATGAGTAGAAATTGAATGTAAGGGCTCATGCATAAATCATGTGATGTTTTTTTGGCTACTTTTTGACCCCCCCTTCCCCCATGGTGATGTTTGGTGAGTTTCTTGGCTAGCAAAACAGTCTCATGTGTATTTTTTTCATTCAACTTTTCACGTTCGCTATCCGAAATTGACAATATTTCTTAATTTGTTCATCGTAAAAAAATACACGTGAGGTCTCCTTGTACCCACCCTCCCCTACCGTGATCTTTCGTGATGTTTTCTTGGACCCCCTCCCCCCCTATAGGACCTCGCGTGATTTATGCACAAGCCCTAATGAAATAAAAATGTGTAAGTACGCTAACTCATACAGGTTCTATACCCAGCCAATGAAAACCTGAGGTCTTACCGTTTTTAAAACATTATTTAAAATGTTATTTTTTCGCGGCATCCTAATGGGCTAAATTAAAACCAGAAAATTTTCTTTATATACCTACCTGAAACGTTAACTTTCAAGGTTTTGTCCACCTAAGTAACATTTTTTTTTAACATTATGCTAGATTAGTTGCGTTACTTTTTATTTTTATTTTATTTATTTTTGAAACAAACAGTCACACAACAAATATTTTTACATATACTTTCCTTATTTCTAGACCTATAGTTTCCACGATTTACAATTTGATTAAGTTTAAAAACTAAACACGATTTTGCGCGACACATGAGTAAACGTCAAAAACGTAATTATATAATTATGTCACTTAACTTTATGTTTTAAACACCTTTTTTAATGAAGTTATAGTACAGTTAAATATATCTAAATCTTTTAAATTAACATTATCATTATAAATTTTACATGCACGTTTGATAAACATGTTTTTTGAATAATTCGTTTTACTACGAGGAATGGAGAATAGATGTTTATGATTTAGGCGACATCGGCGTTCCCTAGTACTCGGAACTCTAAAGTGAATATCTTTTAGTAGGTTAGGGGCATCGATATAATTATTTATTATTTTATACAAAAGAACAGCGTCAACACAATCTCTGCGACATTCAAGAGATTGCATTTTATGGTAATTTAATGATTCTATATAGTCGTTGCAATCAAAACCACATTTAAAATTAATAGATTTTACGAATTTCCTTTGTAATGTTTCTATCCTTTTAATATGAACGTCGTAGTACGGTTTCCAGATTGTGCACGCGAACTCAACCCGACTTCGTACATAACTATTATAAAGGACTTTAAGTGTCAAAGTATTCCTAAAGGGCTTGCCTATTCGCAATATCATACCTAGTTGTTTAAAAGATTTCGCTAAGATATGATCAATATGTGGTATAAATGAAAGTTTATTGTCAATGACGACTCCAAGGTCATGTATCTCATTTACTCTCGTTAAATCCTTATTACACAATCTAAAACTAAAGTTAGATAATGTTTTTTTCCTAGAAAAAGTTATTGTGTTGCATTTATCTGTGTTCAAAAATAGATGATTATCTTTACAAAAACTTTCAAAGCTAAGCAAATCTGATTGTAGCAGATCACGATCATTGGTATTTCGAATAACTTTGTAAATTTTAGCGTCGTCTGCATAAAGAAGTATACAAGAATGAGAGATCGATTTTATTATGTCATTTATATATAAAATAAACAATAAAGGTCCCAAATGGGAGCCTTGGGGGACACCGGAACTTATATATTTAGTGTCCGAGGTAAACCCTAGGACCACTACTGACTGTGTGCGATTTTCAACATACGATTTAATCCATCGAAACAGATCGCCATGTATACCGAGTTCCCAAAGCTTACATAATAAAGTATAATGACATATTTTATCAAATGCCTTGGCAAAATCGGTATACACGGCGTCTACGGAAAATCCTTCATGCATAGCCTCAAGTATGTCATTGGTAAAGGTTAACAAATTAGTGTCAACAGAACGACCTCTGTAAAATCCGTGCTGATTGGGTATAATGTGGTGTCTTACGACACTAGTTAATTGATCGGTAACTATTTTTTCAAGAATTTTGCTAAATTGACATAACTTGGATATAGGGCGATACTTTTCTACATCACGACTAATGGGACCTTTTGGTACAGGAGTTATCCAAGCCCTCTTCCAAATATCTGGGACACAACCTTCCCTTATTGATTTTTTAAAAAGTATTGTAATCGGAGCTGCTAACGAAGAATAACAGTTTTTAATAAGTAAGGGATGTACCCCGTCAGGCCCTGCGCCCTTGTTGACATTAATCGATTTTAAATATCTTTTTATAATGTTTTCATTAATATCAATTGAATTAATATCAATTAATGGATTAGTTGGAGCAGCCAAACCTTGGATATCAGCAGGACTCTTATCGTATACTTCAAAAACTGAATTAAAATGATTGTTAAACAAATTACAAATTTCTTCGCCGTCAGACGTAACTATATTTTTGAATGTCATTGTTTGTGGTAACCCATTAGTTGAAAAAAATGATTTTATGTATGTCCAAAAATATTTAGGATTATTTTTTATACAGTTTTCTGACCGAGATATGAAATCACGATAACATTGTTGTTCTATTTTTTCTGCCCGTTTCCTTAAAATTTTATAGCTGTCATAATCTAATGGGTTCCCATACAGTTTCCAAAGCTTATGATACTTACGTTTCTCATTAAGAACTTTTTTTAAGTGCTTATTAAACCAAACTGGCAATTTTGAAGTCGAACGTAGTTTACGTCGTGGGACATGCTTTTCAATTATTTGATTTAATATTTCGTAAAATTTCTGTACTGAAGTTTCGCAATTAAGATTGTCAAAAAGGTTACACCAGTTTATACTTTTTATCTCGTTATTAATATGTTCATAATTGGCGGAGTGAAAATTGTAAACCAAATTTGCACGAGGCGCAAGTTTAGGTATAAAGTTAAGTTCTAAATCAATAGTTAACGCTTTATGGTATAATGCATCTTCGGATATTAAAGGTTTATCACAGATAGCAATTTTACAATGCTTACTGCAGAATACTAAATCAAGTAAATTATTACACGAGTTAAAAATACAATTATATTGTTTAAGGTTAGTAAAGTTCAAAAAGTCCGCTAAGCTTTGCAATACCAGGTTGTTACCAGATGTCAGCTCCATGGCGCCTGACGTTGATGACACCCAATCCGCCTGGGATATATTAAAATCGCCCAATATCAAAAATAGGTCACTAGAGTTTTCTATTGTCAGCTGGCATACTATTTCAAAGAAAGATATTAAACAATCCATATAACAAGGTCCACTTGGTATGTAAATGCAAGCTATGTTTAGATTACAAGATTTACTTTGTTTACCCGATGCAAAATTACAATTATTATAATTTTGTGAGGTCAAAATAGGAAGTGATACCCAAACACACTCGCAGCCAGCGGGGGAGGGCACAGGCCAGTCGCGGCGGGTCGGCCGGTGCTCGGCGCGCACGGCCAAGGCCACTCCTCCACCGCGCGTGGCTCCGCTTTCTGCTATAGACCGATCGCTACGAAAAACACTGTATCTATTGTCAAAGTATTCGCGATCATAAAAATCTTTCGTTAACCAGGTTTCAGATATACCTATAAAGTCGTAGTCGGATTGAGCCACATTTGATAAAAACATATGTGACTTTGTGCGTAAGCCCCTAGCATTTTGGTAATAACCATTAAAATATTGCATTATCGTAATATAACAATAACAACAAACGAACTTTATCGAAATACGGTGCCGATGCGTAAAACTTGTAAGCACAAAATAATTTAATTTGGGTGTGTGAAACATGAACATTTGTAGAACTAACAAGCACGTATTCTCCATTCCGTTGTTTCATCTGTGTATAAGTGTAATTGTAATATAAATTAATAAGCTTGGGATTAATTTTATAAACTTTCTGGTTACTAAACAATATAAGAAAAAAATTATCAAAAAATGTATCAGTGCACACTGAGAAGCATCCCGTCACAGTGTTTAAAATGGACCTTATCATGTAATACATAAGGTCCATTCCAAGAGTCGCGATAAGGTACCTCTCCATGTGCACCGACCCTAATATTTTTGTACAGCATATACAAATGCAACGTGTGCCAAACTGATATGATTTTTCTAATAACACATGTAACATAATCATAAAGGTACACAAAAAGTCAATATAAAACTTATGTTTGTAATATTTAAATTTAAATTCAGAGATACCATGAAACAAGTGTCCTGCGCTGATATGAAATAAGACTTTTAGATCATAGGAAAACATAATATAAATATACATTTTTTCAAGAATTAACACAGTCAAAAAAGTAAAAAAAAGTCATTTTAACTTGTCTAAGTCCGAGTGACTGTTTATATATATGATTCTGCTGTTTTCTTTCTTACGCATCATAATTCTGCAGTCACGAATCCACAAATAAGAATATTGTAAATCTTTTTTAATTTCTCTGGCCCGTTTCAGGAGAAGTTTGTTGTCGGGGGTTATGTGGTCGCCCACGTACACGTTGGAAGCCGGTCCCGAGAGTCCAATATCCGCAGTAGTCATCCCTCGTCTTGCTCGAACAGCTGACAGGAGTTCATCTTTGCGCTTTTTTTGAGCAAAACGAACAATGATTGCAGGTGGACGCGAACTATTTTGTGTGCCGGTTTCAGAGGTCTGGTACCGACGAACTCGATGAATAGTGTCAACGTCACTGTCCTGCAGCGTAAAGCCAACCATAACACTAATGTTACGTATTATTGTATATAAATTTTCTCCTTTACTAAACGGTATACCAGAGATTTCTAAATTGTTTATTAGGGAAAATTGTTTAAAGTTATTATTTTCTTTCACAAGTTTTTGTATAGTTTCGTTAGCCTCATGCAAACTCCTCTTACAACACTCTCAAACAAACTCCTCTCAAACAACAGTTTAGACATCAACATGTACAGTCGAGTACATTAATATATAGACACATTTGTAAGGGATCAGTATGGAGAAGTGTATATATATTAATGCCCTTGACTGTAGGTAACTTAGATCACCATCTCAGTCTACATGTAAGAGCACTTAAAAGCAAAATTACCGGCATTAACTTCTGCCATCTATCGCTCATTAATCGTCGAAAATTCACCAACTCTTCGTGTATGTTATTACAACTGTATAGAGTTTACTTTACGTCAGTCAAATGTGTTCATGATGTGCAAATACTGTTCGTATTACGGAAATTGTTGGCACGGTTTGTGGGAAAGAATAAGGGGCATTTTGTGGAATTATAGTCGTATGCTGGATTGCATGATTAAGATTTCTAGATACACGTGCTGAAACGAATGCGTGATCGTTAATTAATAACGTCATGCTGTAGTATCTGTCATGTCACTCATAATAGTATGAAAGAGGCGATTAATGTACGGAATGGAACGTTTCCAACGTGCGGTAAGAGAGATAATTGCACTACACTGTCTGCACTACTGTACTAACAGCAACGCTGTTAACTGTACATGTATACCTACCAGCGTGGGGCATGGTACACAGATATACTTATATTTTTTCTCACAATTCTCATATCTCGATATACTTTGCACTTGTTACGTAGATATATTCTACATTGTGTTATTTACTTGTAGGTGTGTTCTACCTCCGAAATTGAAAATAATACCTAAAGGTGCGTTTAAACAAAAAGAACTTCGCTGTTCTAGCGCCCGTTCTACGAAATCAACCAATCACGTTTTGTTTACCGATCGAATTTCGTAGAGTGGGAGGTTAGAACAGCGAATGCTCTTTTAGTTTAACCGCACCTTTAGAAAATGATATTGCAACGATCGCATACATTAAATTTTAACGGTTGTGTGCATCGGATTCTTATCGAGTAAAAGTCTGCTAATATAACGAAGCTGCTTACCAACTAAAGGGTAAATAAATAAAAAATAAATAAAAATAAATAAATATCTTGGGACATCTTACACAAATCAACCTAGTCCCACGGTAAGCTTAATTAAGGCTTGTGTTGTGGGTACCAGGCGACGATATATATAATAGGTAGATACGTATAGATACTTAGATACATGCACAGCCATGACCAAGGAACAAACATTTGTGATAAATAAATACACAAAGAATGCCCTCGCCGGGATTCGAACCCGGAACCTCCAGCTTCGTAGGCAGGGTCACTACCAACTAGGCTACGGAGGCTGACAAATCTAAAGAACAATGTTTCCTAATTAATGAGTTTTTAATTTAAACCCCCAATTATTACCTATTTGAGAAAGTATTATTATTAGTAATTGAAATTATATGTGTTTATTGCATCACATAATTGGAATATCTAAGTACTTACCTTTAATTAAACAGATATACGACAAAAGGTGACCCTACTCAGATCTCGCAAAAAAACAGCAAAAAGCATGCGCCACATTCTTCAACATGAATTCGTTTTTTATTGTCCCATTCGTCAAATTAAAATTATGCTGTTTTAATTTTTAAAGGTTAAAAACCTTTGTTACAAAAAATATAAGATCAATTTCAATTTAAATGGCAACGCACACTGCACTTCTAATTCAATACTGACATACGAGATTGCTAAGAGTAATGACAGTTTTTATTGAGTTTTGGTTGTCAGCCGACGATATAGAAATACGTATTGGTTTATTTAGATAGAAATACCTACATTTAAAGTCACAAAGACATTAGGTATACAAAATTTGGCACATATCCAAACATAACACTGGCTATAATCGCTTTTACACACAGCATAGCTAACATACAAACCGTTTTGATACTTTTATAGGTGCATTAAGAACATAACCGCTCAACTAGTCAAATCAAACCGTAAAATAAATTTGGTATCGTGTATGAAATACTAAGAACAATAGTGCAAGTTCTGAGGATCAAAGAGTGTTCGTCCAGAATGAACGGATGCATCTCATGCATCCTCCTGATGCTACTGTCAGACCAATTTTGAACGCGAGCGTTACGCGTCAAAACAGCTGTGCGCGTCCATTTTTGGAATCCTTTTTGTTAACTTGTCGTTTCTTTTACGGAGACAATTTACTACATTAAGATGAAACGGATAGTGAATCAGGTGATTTATGGATTTTAAAGGGGACTTCTTATGAACTAATGGAAGGGTGTGACGTTGGGGTGACATTGTTTTTAGTGTTGGTAAAGACTCGAGTTCTTTATGTCCCATTTTAGGACTCTTCTCATTTTTACGGGACTATCGAGCTTAAAAGACTACAGAGTCTTTTAAGTTGCGAGTCGAGTCCTTCTTTTAGGCTTACCGAGTCCTGCATATAAAGCTCAAGTCCTAATTTAAGAAGACTCATTTTTTCAATGTTGGTAAAAAATTATGAAATGATACAAAGCCATATATTAAAAAATGTTCAAGGTTCTAAATAACCATAAAAATACAAATTACAAGTTTATTTTTGTTCAATATTTATTTGAATTCAATATAATAAAAACCCTAGCTTGATTTTATCACTATGTTGTATTAATTTCTTATTTCAGCGGAATTATATAGAAAAAATCTTAATTTCAAAACACTAATCTAGTCTCTGTAACATTGTAAAATAACTCGAGTTTTGACTACGTGACAGTAGTCCTCAAAACAGAGTCGAGTCTTATAATGAAGGGCTCAAACGACTCGAGTCTTTACCAACACTAATTGTTTTACGTATTATGTACTTGAGTGTGTACGTAATTGAGGAACGAATAATACTTAAAAGTATACACGAATTAGCTTTTGCTCTAAGTATTAAACGTACATACGCAAACAAATAAATGTGACTAGTCCCAAAGTCGCAAACTGTTAATCAATAACGTCAAGTACAAATTCCCTATACGAAAATGAATTTCGAATAAACTCTAACTTCTCCTTCTTTGTCGTTCTCTCGTCACTAAGAATCTGAACAATTAGAAAATTTGTAAACTAGCCATATTGCATTGACCGATTAATCTTGCTGGTGTTACAACACTTAGCTACTGAGGGCCTCGGGGGCCTCCCCAAATCAATCGACGCAGAATCGCCTTAAGCCGATCGAAACAGGCGTCGATCGGTACGTTTTGGCTCGGCCGACGCGGTATCGGATTTTTTGCTCTTTTGCCGTCGACATACCTTAAGCTTTTTTCCACTGGCTTTAGCCGATGTTTTGATTTGGGGAGACCTTAAATCGCATGTACATCATGATGGTCAGTCATTTGCGCAAATAATTTAGAGATATACGAACTTGCTTCAACATTTTTACTGCTGCACCTTATTGCGACTTATTTTTTGAGGAGTCACCCACGTTGAAACCTAATTTTATTGAAGTTCTGCGAGAATATTAATTATAAATCTCCATCATCATTTTTGCTGTACCTTATCATACAACGCATTGGCGTCAAGCTGTTATGTTCTAACTATGTCTGTTAAGCAAATAAAATCAAATAAATTTTGAATATGATAACCTTAAAACTGTACCATTGTTCCACAGGAGCCTATGACGACGATGTTCCTCGCACTGCAAGGGGGCAAGTTCGACCACCCCAATCGGCTGTTCTCGTCCATCGCCATGTCCTGGAAGAACTGCCAGCGAGACACCTCCGATGTCAAGGTACAACAGAATTGTGTTCCACAGAAACCGATCATGTTCTTCGTGCTGCAAGGGGCAAGTCCGTCCACCCCAATCGACTGTTCTAATGTCCTGGAAGAACTGCCAGCAGGACACCTTCGATGTTAAGGTAGGTACAACAGAATTGAGTTCCTCAGAAACTGATCATGTTCCTCAAGCTGCAAGGGGCAAGTCCGACCACCGCGATCGACTGTTCTAATGTTCTGGAAGAACTGCGAGCGAGACACCTCCGATGTTAAGGAACAACAGAATGAAGTTGCTCATAAGCTGATCAATTTCGACCACCCCAATGTCCCCAATCGACTGAAAAAGGCCAAGGATCGAAACGAAACTTAGCGCTTAGCATGTGGCTCTCCATTCTCTCCAATCCATCTTAGAAATCGCCAAGACCAAAGGGTTGTAGTGCCGAACAAGTACAGTACGATTAACATCAGTTAACGATTCGGGTTTTATATGTATCAAGTTCGCACTTATGCGATCCCGATAAGAGCCGAATCGGAAGGGTAAAAGCCGAATCATAACTCATTTTAAACGCACTTTAACTTGTGTAGAGAAAAGCTATACTACTGAACTCCGTACTACACCATAAGTTTAATACAACAGCCTATTTCTAATCTAACCCTGTTTCGGGTTTACCTAATTTAAAGTCATGCCAAAAGCACAAGACAGATAAATGAGCAGCTATCGTTAAACCTTATTTTTTATAAAATGTATAGTTAATGCCAAATGAGTGCACCATTTACCGCGTGCACCGAAGCGTGTGTTTACAACTTTGCATTAAACCCGCAATCAACATAAACATACCTGCACAAGACAATCTGAGCTGTCAAGACGGTTTTACAGTCAAAGTGCAGTGAAGACATAATGATGCTCTTGTATTAACACAAGATGCTTATTTCCTGCGTAATCACAGCACGAGTCTATACATAAACATTTGTTAGATTACATTTCAATCTGTTGATTGGTTGTTTTCGAGGTTTCGACGTAGATCTGTTCAGATATACTAGGTTATGGAATGCCTCGTGGAATAGAAGAACCACGTGTAGGATTGAATAAAAAAATTTCGGCCTAAAACGACGGCTAATCTAGTGACGACATTTTGGCTGTGGGCAGTCGGTAGGTATGGGTATGGTATGAGTGAAGCCTAGTAGGTGGGTAATCTTTTAATATTACCCACCTACTAGGTGGTGCCTTTTTTAGGCTCTAGTGCGAGAAGTGGGGCATTTTACGACAGGTTCAAAACTTCGAAGGGCCATCAGTACTAAAAAACGTCGTACGAGACACGTGCAAAAACTAAATTCGTAACTCGAGTCGATTTAAAACACTCCCTATCGGTCGTGTTTTAAAACATCGCCACTCGTTTCGAATTTCATATTTTTCGCACTTGTGTCGTTATGTACTGTTTTAGCGTATATAAGATTAAACATTTTCCTTCCGTTTATTATTTTAGGAGCTGATCCCAGAGCTATTCTTCCTGCCTGAGATGCTGGTCAACAGCGCGGGCTACCGCCTCGGTTTACCTGACTCTCCGTCAGGAGACGTGATCCTCCCACCCTGGGCGTCTTCCGCCGAAGAGTTCGTGAGGATCAACCGCATGGCCCTCGAGTCGGAATTCGTATCGTGCCAGCTGCACCAGTGGATCGACCTCATCTTCGGATACAAGCAGAGAGGTACGGTTCCTACTCCCTAGAGGTACTGTCTTCCTGGTGATTTTCATGTGGTAGTAGTACTATGAGCTGCCGCGCCGTTTTTAACGCTTACTTTCTATTCGGCTTGCTCGCACAGAGATGCAAGTACGAGAGAGAAAGATGGAATGTATCTATAGGGCTTGTCCATTAATCACGTCATACGATTTTGGCCTATTTTAGACCCCCCCCCATCCTCCATGGTGATACTTGGTGATAATATTTTCAGCCCCCCCCCCCCCCCCCCTAGCCAATATGACGTGTAATTTTTTGCAAACTTAAGTAGTCCTTTTAATAACACTTCAATTTACGTATTTTGTTAAATAGCTTTAATCAGCTGATTTAAGAAAGATGTGCTGTAAGCATAATTATTTACAATGTATTGGAGTGACGTTGCATTCGATTTTATTTATCTACGAATAAGGTAAATCGGTAAACCATTGTTATGCAACTTTTAAACGCTGCACGATTTCAATCGTACTATTGATACTTTTTATCCTGATTGCACAACTTTATTGTTTACATTTTTTGTTGTTAATTACGATTGTGGCTCAAATCATTGGGCCAAATCGAATGTTTTATGATGGACAATCTAGATGAGTAATAGCTGTAAGAAGACACCCAAGAATGATAGGATCCGGCTTCCGCGGAACTAAACACTAGGTAATTAAATAATCCACTGGACAAAAACAGTAATTAGTTAGTGGAACGGAAACAACTTCAAGTGAAGCGGAATTGGTGAAACGACATAAATGTGATCGACTGAGTTCATTCGCCGTAAAAACCCTAAGGAATATGGCAAAAACTATCCAGTACTGTTTTTCTTCTGAAAGCACGTGAAATTCAATTCAATTAACTCGTGTTGCGTGAAGCATTTAAAGACTACGTCTTTGAACTGCAGATCTAATCAAATCAGTACTTTACTTACCCTATTTTTTTATCCGATTGACATTACATTAAATTTTTTGTGTTATGTGTTATTGAAGTTAGCGATGGTCTAATTTTATTTCGTTTACATATTAGAATAGAATAGAATATTATTTATTTGGCGATTAAATAGGTACATTTACAAAGAAATTAATAAAAAAGAAATAAACACACCACAAAGGTTGCCACTCAGCATGTGTCATGGCTAGGTTGCCACGACGCTGGATTCTAATACGCCTTTCTTCTAGCCATTCGCTTTCCAACTGGCCATAAATATCATATCAGATACCAACAGCAATTTAACGAATCAACATCTCTCTTCAGGGCCTGAAGCCGTCCGCGCTACAAACGTATTCTACTATTTGACGTACGAGGGTGGAGTCCGTCTCGACCAGATCACAGAACCAGTCACTCGCGCCGCAGTCGAAGACCAGATCAGGAGCTTCGGCCAAACTCCAGCCCAGTTACTGAGCGAACCACACCCCCCTAGGGCTTCAACTATGCATTTGGCACCATTGATGTTCGCTGCGGCGCCCGATGATGTGTGCCTAAGATTGAAGCTGCCATCAAACGCTGCGGTCGTTCATGTTTCGGCGAACACGTATCCTCAGCTAGCGATGCCTGCGGCTGTTACGGTGAGTCTCTTGAGTTATATTCCAGCCTGGTACGCCAACTGCTCAGCTCCTTATGCTGTATCGGTTCTAGGGATTCTACTATGCATTTGTTTGGCAATGGCACCGTTGATGTTCGCATTATACATGTATCATAGTAGAATCTCTTGAGTTATGTTAGTAATCTCGAATAAATTATGCTGCGCAGCTCTTTGGATTTATTTAATTTACTGTCTAAACACAACATTAAAAATCTGCCAAGAAAGTGACATTGTCACCGCTGTCATGCGAATTTTAATATTCAGGGGTCTGACCTACTTGTACGACAGCGACAGCGCTAGAACCCTATCTTAGGTGCTCATAGAAGTCAAATTCTGGCTTTTCAAGTCTCTTGATATTGGACCGCCAACCCGCTAGCCCAGCGTGGTGATTATGGGCATACTTCCTAATGCATCAATACGCATAATAGGTAATGAATGAGAGAAGCCTATATCCAGCAACGGATGGTAATAGGCTGATGATGTGTTATGTATGTGATTGGACAGCAAATGCAAAAAATGCCAAATAAGATTTTTTTTATAGTCCGTACAGACTATCACCCGAAAAGCGTGACCGTGATCGCTTTCTTGCCGTTTCGTTCTGACGCTCGCCTGTTTTCCTATCGGTGCGGAGAAATTGGCGAAAGAAGCGTTCTTCTTTCGCGCGATTTCTCCGCATGATAGCCCCTTCCAAATTCACGCGAGAACGAGAAGCGTGAGTGTGAGTGAGCGCTTCTCTCACACGATTTCTCGGAAAGACTTTTGGCGAGCCTATTTAAGGCATTTCTTTGAACGTTTCAACCGCCGTGACATCGGTGGCAACATTTATACGCTTTTTCCGTGGATATACTACGTCTACCAAGATATCCAAACAGTCATAGCCCCTTCCAAATTCACGCGAGAAGCGAGAACGAGAAGCGTGAGAGTGAGTGAGCGCTTCTCGCACACGATTTCTCGGAAAGACTGTTCGCGTGTCTTTTTAGGGCATTTCTTTGAACGTTTCAACCGCCGTGACATCGGTGGCCACATTATTACGCTTTTTCCGTGGATATACTACGTCTACCAAGATATCCAAACAGTCATAAATCTCTCAAGGGCGTGTGATAAGGGAACATACCCATACTACGTTACCTGTTTAGGGGGGGGGGGGGGGTAGGGGGTCCGTCAAAATACCACTCTTGGTCACCAGGGGGAGGGGGGGTCTGGTATCTGGTCACGTGACTAGTATATCTCGAGATTATTTTGTAATAATCAAGGATCGGACAAACGCCCGTCATTTTGAAAATATAACCCTGTTCCGTATGGTAGAGACTTCCTTATCTTATGATGTTAACATATTTTACTAATTTAAGGTATTTATTTATTTAAGATATTTTTTTTTACAATAAAACACAAAGTACCTATCTATTTAGGATATCCCAACTATTTCTTAGATACTTGTGCACACCATGATTGTTCGAAACGTCGTTACAACGTTAATAAATATACGCGATAAAATTCGTTTCAATCGTTTTATTTCATGAATAACTGTCGCGGTAACCGAAGAAGATAATTAATTATACACTCAATAGATCAAAATTCAAAATCAAAAATTCTAAGTCTTTTATTTGTCATAAATTCACAATCAGGGTACATACAAGTAAGAAGGAATTGGGATAATCCTAAATAGATAATTTGTGATACTCGTAGTGTTATTAAAAAAATATCTTATAAAATAAAAAATGTTAACATCATAAGATAAGGAAGTCTCTACTGTACGGAACAGGGTTATTTTTTCGAAATGACGGGCGTTTGTCCGATCCTTGGTAATAATGTAATTAAAATTGATTTAATGAAAAAACGGTGGCGTGTAAAAGCGGACTTACACGCCACCGTTTTTTCCCATTACTGAAACTGCATTCACCACGTCACTATTTCTGTCGCAAAACGGCTGACCAAAGACCAAAAAATACTACGTGAAACCAGGGTGGGGTCTTGGCATATACTACGCTTGGTCACCAGGGGGAAGGGGGGGGGTGTCAAAAACGCTTAAAAAAGGGTCACGTAGTATGGGTATGTTCTCTAAGGCTGCCACCAAAGTCATAGGCCTTTAGGGATTTTGGTTCTCGTATTGACTTTTCTCTCGTGCCGCAGGTGAGCGCAGCGCGTGCGTTCGCGGCGCACCGCTGGGTGGGCGGCGGCTGCGCGCACGTGGGCGCGCGCCACGCCGCCGACCACGCCGCGCCGCCCGCGCCGCTCGTCATGGACCCCGTGTGGGGTAAGCTGTTGCTGACTTATGCGCTCCTGGTAGCTGATACACTAGGACAGGCTGTAAACGTTCGCGGCGCACCGCTGGGTGGGCGACGCCGCCGACCACGCCGCGCCGCCCGCGCCGCTCGTCATGGACCCCGTGTGGGGTAAGCTGTTGCCGACTTATGCGCTCCTGGTAGCTGATACACTAGGACAGGCTGTAAACGTTCGCGGCGCACCGCTGGGTGGGCGGCGGCTGCGCGCACGTGGGCGTCATGGACCCCGTGTGGGGTAATAAGCTGTTGCCTACTTATGCGCTCCTGGTAGCTGACAAACTAGGACGTTCAGGCTGTAAACGCTTTCGTTCACGGAAAAGTTGCGGGAAAATCTACATATCCCCCGGGAAAGAGTTCAGAGCTCCTGACTACTTAGCCGAGTTGCTAATCGTTAACGCTCAGTAGTGTGTCTAAGTTTTCTCTTTCACGATTCACGATTGAGCGTAAACGATTGGCAATTTGACATCTGGGTTACACACCTTAAAGTTACGCAAAACTAAAGTGGGTATATTGGGTACGCGTCATTTCCAACCAACCTACTTCACGGGGCTTCATTTGTTTATGTAATTTGACAAAATATCATCATGTTCCACGATTGGCAATTTGGCATCTGGGTTACACACCCTGAAGTTACACAAAACTAAAGTGGGTATATTGGGTACGCGTCATTTCCAACCAACCTACTTCACGGGGCTTCATTTTTTTAATGTAATTTAACAAAATATCATGTTCCACAGCGAACGGCGGCGCGGCTGCGTTAGCGCGGCGGCAGCTCGGCGACAACTTCTCGCAGCGCGTGCGCGCGCGCACCAACTGTTTCGTGACGACGGTCGACTCGCGGTTCCTCATCGCGGCCGGATTCTGGGACAACTCCTTCAGGGTCTTCTCCACCGAGACAGGTTAGTCTGATGAAAATATTCAATGTTAGCTACTATAGTGTTCTTCTTCTCAGTCGCTCCCTCATGGCTGTGGATCGTGAACAACAGTGAAATTCTTCCACTTGACGCGGTCTAGGGCCATATGGGCTGCCATCTGCGGGGAACCAGCTTTCTTCATGGTGTCAGTCCACCTTATCGGTATTCCACCCCTGGAGCGTCGGCCTTCGACTTTGCCGAGAATAATGTTCTTTTGGAGAGTGTGCTGATTAGAACGCATGATATGCCCGAAGAATCTGAGTATCCTCTCCTGACAAATAGTTGAAAGCTGCTTGGTAATATTCAGCTCTTGCAATATCGTGTTATCACCCTATTGTAGGAACTTGAACACCTCAATAATCCCTTTACCTTGTTTGATCGGAGAACCGACAAAAAAGAAGCAAGATCGACATTACTTCAACTATATTCACATAGTAATAAGGGTGTCCTATGTTTTTAGCATCCATCCAAACGCAACCAGCAAATATTCTTGCTTTGCGTGAATAATGTAATTATTTGTTTTTTGGTCACCAGTTCTCAATATAAAGAATGTAATAATGACATAAACAACCAAATCGGTTTGAAGAGCAATCGCAAATAAACTATCCATATGGAAAACCGATATGCACCCTAAAAGTAAAAAGAAGATGCTCATGTTCCCACGTAAAATGTAATAGTTTAGTGACACCTTTTGTTTATGTTTACAGCTAAAATAGTCCAAATAATCTTCGGCCACTACGGCGTAGTGACGTGCGTGTGCCGTTCAGAATGCAACATCACGTCGGACTGCTACATTGCATCTGGATCCGAAGATTGCACCGTGCTACTGTGGCATTGGTACGTTCGACCACTGGTCTAGACTATTCTGTCCTGTGTAGGTTTATGATGGTCCAGTGTTTATCATTTGTCGTAGTTGCCGTCACGTTTTAGCAAGTATGCAAGTGCGAAAACGCTAAACACGATAAACGATAAAAGTGTGAGCATCATCAGCCGCCTGATATTAGATCATAATAGGTACGATCTTTAATATAATTCCGATGGAGAAAATTACATCTAGTGTTTTCTTGAGTATTGGTTACGGTCTTGCAAAGATCTTGTGGAGTATTAGCACACTTCCAGTATTTTTATTCTCTTTATAGCCTTTGTCTTCTTTTAATTCTTTCTACCCTTTACCTTTCTACTTTTTATTGTTGTAGGGTATGGTCCTTAACTATCCTTAAACTTAAGAGAGGTTCATTGAATGTCATGCCAGCGCTCAAAGAATGAGCTTATGAGCTGTAAGGGGTGATTTAGGGATTCTACCGGCTTTCAAGTCTTTTTTTTTTTACCGGTACAGTGAACACCGGTACCGTGTTTTTATGGGTACGACGCGTTCCAAAGTTACTTATCACCTAGGTACCTGTGGTATTTGTGATAAATAAATACACAATGCCCTCAACGGGATTCGAACCGGATCCTCGACTCCGGAGGCTGACTTGGCTATGCCCTTTGTTCTCACAAGTACCAGGAGCGCATAACCAGCGTGTACGTTGCAGGTCGGCGCGGCACGGCGGTATCGTGGGTGAGGGCGAGACTCCAGCGCCGCGGGTCACGCTGACGGGACACGACGCGCCAATCAACGGCGTGCTGGTGTCGGCTGAACTGGGATTGGTCATCTCTTCGTCAGTCAGTGAGTAGTGATGAGATCCTAGTGCTTGCAAGTAATGATTTAATATTAACTGTCATTAATTTCTAATGTTTATCGCAATCCTCAACTTTATTTTATCAAAAATGGCTTTTATAGATCGACTGTGGTGATCGAGAAGTATAAGATTTCGAATATTAGGGATGTTTTATTGTGGATAGTTGTGACTTTGCCATTGACAGATCCTGGTCACGGCACCAATTTGTAACTCCTCCTTCTTAATGTTTGTACGTTGACTATGCGTGAGGTCCAAACACTATACGTAACCATCTAGTATTGCTATCAGTAGTTAATCATATGATTGAAAATAATCTTCTATATATATAAACGGCAATGTCCTGACTGACTGACTGACTGACTGACTGACTGACTGACTGACTGACTGACTGACTGACTGACTGACTGACTGACTGACTGACTGACTGACTGACTGACTGACTGACTGACTGACTGACTTAAATCAACGCACAGCCCAAACCGCTGGTCCTAGAGAGTTCAAACTTGGCATTTAGATTCTTTATAATGTCTAGAGGCACACTAAGAACGGATTTTTGAAAATTCCTCCCTTAAAGGGGTTAAATGGGGGGTTAAAGTTTGTATGGGGAAACAAGATTAGTTGGGCTATTTTATTCGAAACTTCACAGGAATGTTTTTAATCATAAATAAGTAAACACATATTTCAGGTTTTTTGAAAATTCATTCCCTATGGGGGTCAAATGGAGGGTTAAAGTTTGTATGGGGAAATAAGATTAGTTGGGCTATTTTATTCGAAACTTCACATGAATGTTTTTAACAATAAATAAGTAAACACGTGTTTCAGGTTTTTTGAAAAAATTCATTCCCTATGGGGGTTAAATGGAGGGTTATAGTTTGTATGGGGAAATAAGATTAGTTGGGCTATTTTATTCGAAACTTCACATGAATGTTTTTAACAATAAATAAGTAAACACGTGTTTCAGGTTTTTTGAAAATTCATTCCCTATGGGGGTTAAATGGAGGGTTAAAATTTGTATGGGGAAATAAGATTAGTTGGGCTATTTTATTCGAAACTTCACAGGAATGTTTTTATTTTATTTATTTATTTATTTAATCTTTATTGCACAAAAGAAAATCTTATCGTACAAAAGGCGGACTTAATGCCACAGAGCATTCTCTACCAGTCAACCTTAAGGCAAAACAGAAAAGAATGTAGGCGGTGCAACTTCCAAACTTAATAAAAAGACATACTAAGATAGGATACATACATACATACATAAATATACCTACACTTACATAAATATATGCATAAATATATAATAATAGAAATATATACATATACTACAATATATATCTTACCATAAATTGTACAGTTGTAAGAAGATACTCAATTTTTCTTTGAACTGCCAGTGAAGAAACCCTTTACAGATCGTTTAAAGGCGTAGTTATTTGGAGCTTTTCTAATATTAGGGGGAAGGCCGTTCCACAGACGAGCAACCTGAATACAAAATGAATTTGAGATGAAGCCAGTTCGATGAAGAGGAATAGAGAGGGTCAGATTGCCCGAAGAGCGAAGTTGTCGGTCACGTGAGCCACTAAAGAAGTGAAAGAAGGATGTAAGGTATTCAGGAGCTTGCGGATCATTTAATATGGAAAAAAGAGAACAAAGCATGCGGATATTTCTCCTTTGACGGATAGGGGACCAGCCGAGCTGCGTACGGAAAGCTGATACGTGATCGTACTTTCGGAGGTTGAAAATAAAACGGATGCAGTTGTTCAATAGACGGTCCAGTTTGTCTAAAAGTTCCTCGTTCAAATCCGGATAACACACATCACCATAATCGATAATGGGCAATATCAACGCATTTACTAATAAAATTTTGGTTTTGACAGGCAAAAAGTGCTTCAACTTGTTTAAGGAGTGAAGCGATCCCGTAACCTTTCGGCTGATTTCGGCAACTTGAGGTCTCCAACTGAAAGTGCTGTCCAGATATACACCCAGGTCCTTGACACTATTGCTAAAGGGAATTGGTACACCATTGAAATTTACAGGCGAGATCGAATGAAAGTCCAGCTTACTAACCTGTCGAGAACTTCCAATGACTATTGCCTGACACTTCGACGGATTCACGAACAGCCCGAAGCTTTCTGACCACTTTTGAATATGCAAGAGGTCCGAATTCAACTTATCAATAGTGGCTGGAATGTCCGAAGTTTTGCAGTGATCGTAAAGCTGCAAGTCATCAGCATAGAGGTGGAAAGCACAGCGAAGATCAGGGGTGACGAAATTAATAAACGTGGAAAAAAGAAGAGGGGACAGAATTCCACCTTGAGGAACGCCAGTTGCAAGGTCACACCAATCTGACAGGGACCGGTCAACACGGACCGCTTGCTGGCGACCCCCGAGGTAGGCAGAAAACCAATTGAGAGCTGAAGGCGAGAAACTAAGATGTTTAAGTAGCGCCAGAAGAATATCATGGTCTACAGTATTGAAGGCGTTAGAAAAATCGATCAAAATGAGAACTGTGACCATTTGATCCTCCATACCGCGTCTAATATCTTCAGTCACTTTCAGAAGCGCTGTGCACGTGCTGTGGCTTGATCGAAAACCTGACTGAAAGGGGCTCAGCAAATGATGAGAGTGAATATAATGAGAAAGTTGCTTGTGCGCCACCGCTTCAGCGATTTTCGACAAAAAGGGCAGAATAGAGATAGGACGAAAATTGCTAACCGAAGTGGGATTATTAATTTTGGGAAGAGGGATGACAAAAGCTTTCCGCCATAAAGAAGGAAATACGCCATTAACCAATGAGTAATTAATAATGTGAGTGATTACGTGAAGTACACAGTCCAGAACTGAGACTATCATGCAACGACTCACATCATCGCAACCCACAGCGTTAGATTTGATGGCTTGAATAATTTTCCTGACTTCAGCTTGAGATGTTGGACAGAAAGAAAAACAATCTGTCAAGGAAGAGGGTAGGGATGAAATAAATGAAATAGTTGCAACTTTGATTTTGTCGTCAACAGAGGTTGCCGAAGAAAAGTGTAAATTAAGGTCATTCAAAGAAAAAGACGAGCCACTAACTCCAACGGATTGCTTACCAAAACCCAGAGAATTTAGGAACTTCCAAACGTCGGCCATAGAAGAAGACGAGACATTAGTGTGAATGAACCGACGTTTCGCAGCGCGCACCATTTGATTGCACCGGTTTCGAGCCACCTTGAAAAGCTTCCAGTTATCATCCGTGCGGTCACGCTTGAACAATCTGAAGGCTCGATCCCTCCTCCGCATGGACATACGAACGATGTCGGTGATCCAGGGTGCTGGAGGACGCCTCACGCGAACAGCACGTATTGGAGCGTGCCTATCAAAGAGCCCAAGAACCGCAGAATTAAATATAGACACCTTAGCATCAATCAGAGTGGCAGTCAATACCGGAGACCAATCAATAGCACCCGCATCCCTGATAAGAGAGTCAGTATTTATTTTGGTGAAGCTTCGCAAGTATACGACGACAGGTTTGCATTTCGGTGGCTTAATTTTATAGCATGCATATATAAGGTCGTGATGAGAGAAACCCGGGGCGGCAAACTGTCCATGCTTTACAATAAGAGGCGGGGTTGAAGCGAGTACAACGTCTAACCACGTATCAGTAGTAGCGGTGTGGTGTGTTGGAGCCAGGGGAAGCAAAGACAAGTTTACGGACTGCAGCAGCTCTTTCAATCTACGACTGCGACTCGAATCTTGGCAAAGGTTAGTGTTAAGATCGCCCATTACTAGGTGATGCGTGTAATCCGTGCTCAACGACTCCAAAACTTTTTCTAAGTCTGAAAAATAGTCTATAGTGGTAGTCACGTATTTACTTATTTTTAATAATAAATAAGTAAATACGTGTTTTAGGTTTTTTGAAAATTCATTCCCTATGGGGGTTAAATGGAGGGTTAAGGTTTGTATGGGGAAATATGATTAGTTGGGCTATTTTATTCGAAACTTCACATGAATGTTTTTAACAATAAATAAGTAAATACGTGTTTTAGGTTTTTTGAAAATTCATTCCCTATGGGGGTTAAATGGAGGGTTAAGGTTTGCATGGGGAAATATGATTAGTTGGGCTATTTTATTCGAAACTTCACATGAATGTTTTTAACAATAAATAAGTAAACACGTGTTTCAGGTTTTTTGAAAATTCATTCCCTATGGGGGTTAAAAAAAGGGTTAAAGTTTGTATGGGGAAATAAGATTAGTTGGGCTATTTTATTCGAAACTTCACATGAATGTTCTCAACAATAAATAAGTAAACACGTGTTTCAGGTTTTTTGAAAATTCATTTCCTATGGGGGTTAAATGGAAGGTTAGAGTTTGTAAGGAGGAACCAGATTCGTTGGGCTATTTAATTCAAAACGTCATAGTGATTTTGGGGGATTAATTTATTATAATATTTATTTTTTGGATTGTTGTTGCCAATGAAGAAGTAGGTAGGTACTTATCTACATACCTCATACCATGTTATATAGTACGAGTATTTTACCTCGAGTACTTGTATTTAAAAAAAATACTCCTAAGGGGGTAAAAATGGGGTTGAAAGATTGTATGAAAAAAAGTTTAGTTTTAGATTAAGAAATTTCATATTGCGTAAACTAATTTTGAATAAAAATCTAAGAAAAGTAATTCCAGGATTTTTCAAAATTCAACTCCTATAGGGTTGAAATGGGGCTCCAAAGTTCGTATGGCGAAATAAGATTAGTTGGACTATTTTATCCGAAACTTCGCAGGAGTATTCTGTAAATTAAATGAGAACATAAATAATTATCCTTTATTTAAAATTTTCGAAAATCAAACAAACAAAGGTTAATTATTTATGTTTACTTCCGGTATAGTTGATTTTGGGGGATTAATTTATTATAATATTTATTTTTTGGATTGTTGTTGCCAATGAAGAAGTAGGTAGGTACTTATCTACATACCTCTACCATGTTATATAGTACGAGTATTTTACCTCGAGTACTTGTATTTAAAAAAAATACTCCTAAGGGGGTAAAAATGGGGTTGAAAGATTGTATGAAAAAAAGTTTAGTTTTAGATTAAGAAATTTCATATTGCGTAAACTAATTTTGAATAAAAATCTAAGAAAAGTAATTCCAAGATTTTTCAAAATTCAACTCCTATAGGTTTGAAATGGGGCTCCAAAGTTCGTATGGCGAAATAAGATTAGTTGGACTATTTTATCCGAAACTTCGCAGGAGTATTCTGTAAATTAAATGAGAACATAAATAATTATCCTTTATTTAAAATTTTCGAAAATCAAACAAACAAAGGTTAATTATTTATGTTTACTTCTGGTTCTAGAGATTCCAAATTTAGCACGTAGGTTCCTTTAAGGGTGTAGGGGTGGTTTAAAAAAATTTAAGTCTAAATCCACACCCTAAGGGGTGCAATGATGGGGGTCCAGAGTTTGTATGGGAAAACTTGATTATTTAAACTATTTTATCCGAAACTTTACAGGAGTATTCCTAAACATAAAAAGATAAAGATGTGTTTCAGGTTTTTGAGAGTTTCAACCTCTGAAAGGGGTGAAATGGTTAAACAGTAAAAAAACATCATGGATATCGTTTCTATGGTTTATCGAGTCACTGTGGTGGGAGTCCTGATTGACTGACTCATCACCGGTTAAACGTTTTGGCTTGACTATTCCACCATAAGAGAAAAGGACGAAGCTTGTAGCGGATTACATTATTGTTTTGTAAGAGGGTGAATATCTGAGAATTTCAACCGCCTAATTTTGGTGGCATCATTTTTGCCGAAGTTTCTAAACGTCTCAATGTTATACTTCGCCATTTGTATAAGGTATCGTGCCTCCTTAAAATGACAAAGTAGCACATTGTAACGAATAGAAACTTCGACAAAAATTATGCTACCAAAATTAGGCGGTTGAAACGCTTAGATATTCACCCAGGAAATGACGATGCCTGCGTTGCTAATTTTAATTCGTGTATTTAGTTTATTTGCAATTAAGTATTTAATTATGACATACTAATATGCTGTTCAATGAAACAGACTTCAGACAGAATGTAATAAGGTAAGATTCTACTTCGGTTTAGGAAAGGTAAGAACTGCGATCCCACACAGAAACGAACGGCTATCAAAGTAGGTTTTGGGTTAGGTTAGAACTGCGATCCCACATAGAAACGAACGACTATCAAAAGAGGTTCAGGTTAGGTTTTTTTTCATAGAAGTCCAAAATCTGCGCGTGCGAAGCCGCGGGCAAAAGCTAGTTACCTATACAGGGTGTTTTTTTTTCGACCGTTCAAATTCTACGTAGTGAATGTGTAGGTCATACTCACCAACTTTTACTATGGGGACAAAGTCGAAATCGCGAAAAAAAAAATCAGCTGTTTCATACAAATTGGCGGCATTACGCCGGCCGAAATGTATGAAACAGCTGATTTTTTTTTCGCGATTTCGACTTTGTCCCCATAGTAAAAGTTGGTCAGTATGACCTACACATTCACTACGTAGAATTTGAACGGTCGAAAAAAAAACACCCTGTATAAACGTTGACAAACTTGGTACAATTTTCAAACATACATCTGAAATTGCGAAACTCTTCCATTTATCAAATTATTTTAATAATCCATGAAAAACGTTGACAAACTGTCTAGATGTATGCGTGAACATTGTATTTACCTAGTTTTAATTAATTTTCTTAGACACGAGGTTTAACAATACCAATACTGGGGTACATTAATTCTACCAGGAAATCATAAACTAAAGATAATCTCCGACTTCCATCTCCAGACGGGCCCGTCTTGATCCACACCACATTCGGCGAGTTGCTGCGCGCGCTGCCCGCGGCAGAAGGCGTCGCAGCGCCGCGGCAACTCGCGTTGTCGCGCGAAGGCGTCGTTGTCGTCGCGTACGCTCGAGGACATCTCGCCGCGTACACGCTGAACGGACGCCGGTTGCGGCATGAGACGCATAACGACAACTTCCAGGTGCGTTTTTGAAGTCTTTAGTATATTATTATATTAACTAATTTTAACATCTTTCCGACGTTTCGAACACTTTACAGGGTTCGTGGTCTGCGGATGACTGAGACTCCGCAGACCACGAACCCTGTTAATATACCCTGCTAATATATGCGAGTTTATCCGTTTTCATAGTTTTATTTCTTGTATAATAATATTAAACCTATAAAAAATCTTTAGGCGTTGCACTTTGTCAGTTAATTCCTTAATACCGCTCGTATCGCTGACTGGTCGCTCGGAACTGTTCTCCAAAGTCTGAACTCTGTTCTAGGCTACCAATACGATTACCGAGCTTCTCGACTGTGATAGTTTCTCAAAATTAGAGTTGATATTAGATAGCTCCTCGAAGTCTTTGAAATAAATTATACCCTAGTTTTTTAGATTTGTAGTGGATTAATTGTAATACTTCTTATTTGTTGTCAGACGTAGAAAGTCATCGAATAGTACCGATGCAAACAACCCGAAAATAAAGAATTACTTCATATTCCAAAATATACACTATTTTACCGTCAAAATCCCCGAAACACTGAAGTAAAAAAATCAATACGATAAAATATTTACTTGCGGCAGTAAAAGGACGAAGGACTAAGTAATATTCCATTAAACTTGACGTGTCTACACCTATGTCGCCATATATATATATAAGCGGTTTTTAGCACCACTACTTCAGAGCTCAAAAGGAACTTAAGCTTTACTTAACTAGTGTTTGAGTCGACTTGTGATATTAACATACTATTTTGTATTTGGGCCTTTTACACATTTCTGATTCAAGTAAATGTTACATTACGTATATAACTTCCTGCCGCCTAGACAATAAAAGTTGCCAGTGAATTTACAATGAATAGTATCGGAAATAGAATAGATTTTCTTTTGTTCGAGAATAACTATTAGGCCTCTGGGCGGCTAGAGTAAAGTTGTTATTGGGCATTTTCGCGAGAAGAGATACAAAAACTTATTTTTCTGAAACAGATAAATTTTATGTTTTTCCTGCTCAGAATCACGAGCTCTTTCGATCCTACTAGAAGAAAAAAAGTGTCCCAACTTTTTGTTTCTATTACCTACGTAACCGTTTTTCAAACACTGTACAGCGGTTACAAAAGCATGTAAAATGTATGAAAAATGTGGGACCATTTTTTTCTTGTACTTTTTTTCTCCTAGATTGAAAGAACTCGTTATTCTGAGTAGGAAAAACATTAAATTTATCTACCAAAAAAAAGATTGGTTGCCTGTAAAGTCGGTATACGGGCGAAAGTTTTACGTGACAACGACTTTCACTTTTTATGTCTGTCTCTCTCGCTCTTAGGCGGGCTAACCATGCCCGAGTGGAAGGGACGCGTGCCTCTCACTCGCTCTCATTGTGAGCGCATAACGTGAGCGGAGCGTAACGCAGTTTCTTGAAGTGTCACCCGGCAAACCAATTTGAACCTTTGCACCGGATACAATTCGGGGTGATCCTTTTTGAATGACTTGGATTTAACGTAAGGACATAATAACGAAGCCTGTTGCGGATAGTATCATTGTTTGTGTGATGACGATGCCTTTTGCTGATTTGTGCTTGTACCCACTTGACGAAGCCTATGATGCGAATGATATTTTGTTAATTTTAAATTGGTTATTGTTTTGTAATGTTTCTTTTTTTTGTAGTATAAATTAATAATGTCCAGTTTAATTAATAAAGGATTTATAAGACGTTGTCACGTCAAAAAAAATTTTGTTACACATTAATTCATCTTTCCAGTGCTTGCTGTTGTCTCGCTGCGGCGAATACCTGGTGTGCGGCGGCGACCTGGGCGTGGTGGAGGTGTGGCGCGCCTTCACGCTGGCGCCGCTGTACGCCTTCCCGCCCGCCGGCGCGCCCGTCTGCTCGCTGGCGCTGTCGCACGACCAGAAGTGAGTGTCGCTTGTTGTCCCGCTGCGGCCAGTACCTGGTGTGCGGCGGCGACCTGGGCGTGGTGGAGGTGTGGCGCGCCTTCACGCTGGCGCCGCTGTACGCCTTCCCGCCCGCCGGCGCGCCCGTCTGCTCGCTGGCGCTGTCGCACGACCAGAAGTGAGTGTCGCTTGTTGTCCCGCTGCGGCCAGTACCTGGTGTGCGGCGACCTGGGCGTGGTGGAGGTGTGGCGCGCCTTCACGCTGGCGCCGCTGTACGCCTTCCCGCCCGCCGGCGCGCCCGTCTGCTCGCTGGCGCTGTCGCACGACCAGAAGTGAGTGTCGCTTGTTGTCCCGCTGCGGCCAGTACCTGGTGTGCGGCGACCTGGGCGTGGTGGAGGTGTGGCGCGCCTTCACGCTGGCGCCGCTGTACGCCTTCCCGCCCGCCGGCGCGCCCGTCTGCTCGCTGGCGCTGTCGCACGACCAGAAGTGAGTGTCGCTTGTTGTCCCGCTGCGGCCAGTACCTGGTGTGCGGCGGCGACCTGGGCGTGGTGGAGTATCGCTTGTCAGTTCTGCTGCCCTGGTAGTTTCACCCCGTGATAGGCTAGCGTGAAATCAAATTCCTCTCGATGCAATTCATTGTGGACCCCGCTATTATACAGTCACGTTTATAAATATGTATACGCTTCGAAACTTATCACTAGGGGAAGAAGGATCATATTTGAATACAGTTGCCAACATTTTTATGGAGGCGACTGTACATATTAGGTTGAAAGGTATGTCTTGTTTAGGTGACGCATACGTATTTTCGGCTTTTGCCGTGAGACTCTAAGTCCTTGGGGACCAGAGGCCCTAAAACTTTTTACAAAACTGACGTCGTTGCTCATCCGTTCCACCGGCGACCCTAGGGCTGGCTCGTTCCTCGCTCAACGTATAGGCATTGCCATTCAGCGAGGTAACGCAGCCAGCCTTATGACTTTACCAATTGGGAGTGGCATTGGGGATATCTGTAAATATAGTTCAGACCTTTAGTTTAAGGTAGTTTTATAAGATTTATTGTAGTTTTCTGTTGTATTTAGTTTTTTTTTGCAATTAGATGTAATCTTATTAATACAATCAAATGTCTGTTACAGATTCCTGCTGGCGGGTCTAGAGAATGGTTCCCTGGTAGTGTTCCACATCGACTT